>VONZ01001994.1:12500-77815 GCA_012976165.1 Labeo catla | reverse complement strand
TTTTTTTTTTTTTGATATATTGATCTCTGCTACCACTGAATCTAGATCTGTCTCTGTCAGAAAGAGATGCATTAACGAAAACAATATTTATGAAGGCTATATCTTCAATGCCAAGCATTTCTGCAGACTCTGTTGATCTTCTCCAATCATCTTGGAGAAAATCAACAGCAGTACAGAGTATGAAAAGACAATGCAGAAAAGCTGAGGGGAAGTGGCGGAAGACGAAACTTGTTATTCACTATAGCATGTGGCATTACCGATGTTCTCCGTACTGCCTTTTTGTGTTTTTTATTTTTTTCATCACTCCGCCCACAAAACACATGACGATTGAAGGTGAAGACCAATTAGGAGAACGTGTATATAGTACAAGGTCTAGAGACTGGGAGGAAGGTCTTCATACCAGAACTTGTGGGTTACGTTACCTCGGGAGGCAGCCCTTGCAGGTGGATCTGTCGAAGTGTGTTTCCGGGGATGGTGGAAGAGGAGTTGGTGCTACCTGTTTAGCCTGTTGCTAAACGACATTTTGCTTGGCTGGTCTCGCTGACAATTTTGAGATTTAACTGGAGTTTCACACCATACTCACAAAATCGGTGATTTGGAGCCTGGAAAAAGAAGGAGCCGAGACAGGCCGACGCCGCCGATGTTCCCGAAAATTGCATACAACTCTTCCAGTTGCGTTGCCTTTGTTGATCGTTATCGTTGTTGTTTTTTTGTATGTAGCGGATGCTATTTTGTTTGTTTGTTGTGCTATCTGGGATGACTGTAATGAATATAAAAATGTGATAAGTATGTACTTGTCTGGCGCTTGAACATCAATAATATTTTTTTTTTTTTTCGCTTTGAGTCAAGTAAAGTCTGAGTGTAATCATCATTAACAAAGAAATGTGGTCTAGTGGTTCGGTCTCAGCATCATCACACGGGTGACCTGGGTTCAGTTCCTGCATCAGATAGTGTTTTTTTAAATGAACTTTTGTGGTATTTTGGGCAACCACCTATACAAGCATCTATAAAGACAGCCTTCATGCGTTCAGTGTGGATCTAGCCACAGCAAGACAGAAGTTCTTCTCTAACCTTATAAACAGTAACCTAAACAACACTTGCACTCTTTATGCTACTGTTGAGAGACTAACAAACCTCCCAAGTCAGATTCCCAGTGAAATGCTCTCTGACAGCAAATGCAATAAGTTTGCCTCCTCCTTTTCCGAGAAGATCAATAATAGCAGAAAGACAATTAGTGCATTCTCAAGTTATGCAATGTCAGACAGATTCGACCGCAATTTCAAAAAGAAGTCACTATGTCTGTTTTTGAAGCAATTGACAGCAAATCTTTGGAAGAAATAGTACAGCACCTTAAATCCCTAAACTGCTATCTTGACACTTCCCACATCTTTTTTCAAAAGTGTGTTTAACTGTTTAGAAGCAGATCTCTTAGAAGTGGTGAACACCTCACTTCTTTCTGGGACTTTTCCAAACTCCTTGAAAACTGCAGTTGTTAAGCCCCTTCTGAAAAAGAGCTTGATATCACCTTGATAACATCTTATTGAGCAACTACAGACCAATATCAAATCTTCTTTTTATAGGCAAGATTATTGAAAAGGCAGTTTTCAAGCAGTTGAACAACAAATTAAACTGAAATGGATACCTGGACAATTTTCAATCTGGTTCTGACCGCATCACAGCACAGAGACATTTAAGATAATAAGTTAATAGCGCTGATTAAGATAATAAATGATATTCGCCTAAATTCTGATTCTGGCAAAATATCAGTGCTGGTACTACTAGATCTTAGTGCTGCGTTTGACACTGTCGATCACATTGTTCTAGAGAGACTGGAAAACTGGGTCGGGCTTTCTGGGATGGCTCTCAACTGGTTTAGGTCATACTTAGAAGGGAGAGGTTATTATGTGAGTATAGGAGAGCATAAGTCTAAGTGGACGTCCATAACATGTGGAGTCCCTCAAGGCTCAATTCTGGCACCATTCCTGTTTAGCCTATTTATGCTCCAAGTCAACATCACAGCTATGCTAATGATGCCCAGATTTACCTAGCCTTATCGCCAAATGACTACAGTCCCATTAACTCTCTCTGCCAATGCATTGATGAAATTAACAGTTGGATGTGCCAGAACTTTCTTCAGTTAAACAGGTATCCGAGGTATCCTATCACACCAGTCCTCAGGTCCTTACACTGGCTTCCAGTCATTTTTAGGATTGATTTTAAAGTACATTTACTCATTTATAAATCACTCAATGGCCTAGGACCTAAATACATTGCAGATATGCTCACTGAATATAAACCTAACAGACCACTCAGATCATTAGGGATCGAGTCAGTTAGAATTACCAAGGGTTCACACCAAACAAGAGGAATCTGCTTTTAGATATTATGCTGCCCGCAGTTGGAACCAGCTAAATCAGATGCGTTAAAACATTAGCTACATTTAAATCTAGACTCAAAACTCATCTGTTTAGCTGTGCATTTACTGAATGAGCACTGTGCTACGGCCAAACTGATTGCACTATGTATAATCTTTTCCTATTTTTAACTCTTTTCAATTTAATTTAAATCAATTTTAAATCATTTTAAAAGTTTTAAATTCCTTGTTTTATTGTTGTGATTATTATTTTTATAATTGTTTTACTTCATTTTATGTAAAGCACCTTGAATTACCATTGTGTATGAAAAATGCTATATAAATAAACTTGCCAAATTATATTAGGCTATATTTATAATTTAAAACTTCGATTTCAATTAGCCAGTGTCAAGTGTTACATCCAAACCAGAATTGGCCCTCATCTGTTTTAGAATATATGGGCCATATTTGCTATGTCAAATGTGGGACAAGTTAGGCTTACACACTGATAAGCCGATGCTGACTGTGCCATATATTTACCAAAAGTCGCCCAAATTGTAGTTGATTATTTGGGCAAAATTTGTAATTTTATCTGAGGGCCACTTTAGGTTCGCAGTCACTTTAGCCAGTGCTTACTGTGCCATATTTTTTTTTTTTGCCAAAACTGGTCCAGATATGTTTTAGGATAACTGGGCCACATTTGGTTGCACCCTGATTAGCCTTTGTCCATAATGTCACATTTTTGCCAAAGGTGGCCCACAATTGGCCATATTCACTATTTACCACATGGGCCACTTTAGGGTCATATTCAGATTACACATTGCCGTCAACACCACATCTTTCCCTACAGAGACCCAATGCCAATTAACATTTAGTCTTTGCTTTAGTTTTCCTTTATTAGGATTTAGTGTTGGCCACCAGGGCTGATGTGGAACAGGTAGACAAAAGAGCTTACCTGCCGGTAAATGGTGAGGAAATTTCCAACATCAGCCTGACTCTTTTGGCACCAAACTGCATCTCAGGCCTTTTTGCTTACTTGGAATCAGTGATTAACAGCCGAAACTTCCTGAAGCTAAATTGGCATGGCAGTATGACTATATGTACAGGAAGTGCCTCATCTCCCCACTGCTGTGATTTCGCAATCGCGACACCAGCCCAGCTGAACTGATGATCACGATACCACCTTGCTATGCTTTTCAGCTTACATGTAATTTTCTGCTTTAAGCATTATAAACGTGCATACGTGTGTCTCCTCTTCTGAATTGGAGAACATGATCATCCACTTTTAGCTGAAATGCTGTCATTAAAGAAAAGACATGCCACTCTCACCCCACATTTTCACGCACATCTTTCACACCCTCCAACATGTGTAGCCGCATGTTGCCTTTTTTCCCCCTCCTCTATAGCATGATCACACTTCTGCAAGAAAGGCAGCTGTGTGGAGGGAACAGCACTCATGAACATGGACAGAACTAGAAACTAAAAACAAAGAGAAAGGTGCAACCTGAATATAAACCTTAACATGTTAAAACAAAACAACTAAAATGTTTATCCTTATATTAAAAAATAATAATAATAATAATATATTTAATATTTAGTATTTAACAGAATCAGAATCAGCTTTATTGCCATGTATGTTTACACATACTAGGAATTTGTTGTAGTGACAGAATCACAGTGCAATAGAATGACAGTAACAGGACCAGACACACTAAAAGACATAAAAAGAACAATATACAATTATGCAAGACGATATGCAAAATAGCAATAACTTTTATAATCACAGAAGAAACAATTTACTATGTACAGGTATGTAAGGTGCAAATTTTAAGTGTAAATAAGTATGTCTGTTAAATAACTGGGTAAGTGAATGTATAATAGTGTTGTGTGTTCCACGTTTATTATGAAGTGTTCATGAGATGGATTGCTTGAGGGAAGAAACTGTTCCTGTGCCTGGCCGTTCTGGTGCTCAGTTCTCTGTAGCGTCGACCGGACGGCAACAGTTCAAAGAGGGAATGTGCTGGATGTGAGGGGTCTAGAGTGATTTTGCCAGCCTTTTTGCTCACTCTGGATAAGTACAGTTCTTGAAGTGTAGGAAGGGTTGTGCCAATAATTCGCTTAGTAGGGTAACTGTCCGATGCAGTCTTCTGAGTTCAGATTTGGTAGCTGAGCTGAACCAGACAGTTATTGAGGTGCAGAGGACAGATTCGATGATGGCAGTGTAAAACTGTTTCAGTAGTTGAACTTCCTCAGTTGGCGAAGGAATTACAGCCTCTGCTGGGCCTTTTTGACAATTGAATGTCCCACTTCAGGTCCTGAGAGATGGTGTTGCAGAGGAACCTGAATGTCTCCACTGTCATTACAATGCTCTCCATGATGGTGAGAGGGGTGAGTGCAGGGGGGTTTCTCCTGAAGTCTACTGTCATCTCCACTGTTTTGAGCGTGTTGAGCTCCAGGTTGTTATGACTGCACCAGACAGACAGCTCTTTAACCTCCTGTCTGTAGGCAGACTCGTCACTGTCCTGAATGAGGCCGATGACATCCTAAAACACTTTAGGAGCTTGACAGAGGTCTTTCAGACCTTTCCGCACTAATGAAGAGTCACTGGAATAGAATTGGTTCCTTAGCTTTTCGGAATAATTCCTCTTTGCCACTTTGATCTCCTTTTCCAGACTGTACTCGGCCTGTTTATGCAAGACTTTGTCCCCATTCCTGTAAGCATCTTCTTTGGTTTGACGGAGCTGTCTGAGTTTTGCAGTGAACCATGGTTTGTCATTGTTTTAAGTTAAATGAGTCCTGGTAGGAATGCACATGTCGTCACAGAAACTGATATATAAAGTTACAGTCTCTGTGAGCTCGTCCAGATCGGTGGCAGCAGCAGCAAAAACACTCCAATCAGTCAATTCGAAACAGGCCTGTAAAACCCGCTCTGTTTCATTGGTCCATCTCTTTACAGTCTTTACTACAGGTTTAGCGGATTTAAGTTTTTGCCTGTAGGTTGGTATAAGATGAACCAAACAGTGATCAGAGAGTCCCAAAGCTGCCCGTGGGACAGAGTGATATGTATTCTTTATTGAGGTGTAACAGTGGTCCAATATATTACTGTCTCTGGTGGGACATGTAACATGCTGACTGTATTTGGGCAGTTCAAGGGAGAGATTTGCTTTGTTAAAATCCCCGAGAATGATTAAAACTGGGTGAGTCTGTTTCGGGTGTTTTTGTTCGGTCTCTGTGATCTGATCAGCGAGTTTCTGTAAAGCCAGGCTCACTTGCGGTGGAATGTAGATGCTTATGAGAACGAATGAGCAAAACTCTCACTGCGAATAAAATGGCTTACAGTCAATGAAAAGCGCTTCTAGATCAGAAATAGCACATCTTCTTTAACACCGTTACATCTGTACACTACCTTTCATTGATGTAAAAGCATGTCCCATTGCCACACGATTTCCCCGTTGATTCTGTGTCACGGTCTGCTCTAAACAGCTGATAGCCCGGCAGATGAAGAGCGCCGTCCAGTATCATGTCATTCAGCAAGGTCTCCGTGAAACACAGAGCAGCAGAGTGAGAGAAATCCTTCTTTAACCGGGAGAGCAGGAGGAGTTCGTCCGTTTTGTTGTGTAGAGAGTGCTCGCTTTCCCCTTCTGCGCGTCCTGAAGCGTTTGATCAGTGCCGCCGCTCCGCCAACTACAATGTTCAGCAAAACATCTGAATAATTGAAAACCGGTAGGAGGTTTTTTGGTGTGTTCTGTCGAATGTTCTGCAGTTCATCCCAGATAAAACTGATCGTGTTTGCAAAACAAAAAACAGGAAAAACTAACAAAAACACTAATACAACTGGGGAGTTTAGCACAGTGGCTGCCATATGTGGCGCCATCTTGATTGCCATTTATTTGATTTTCTTAATTTTTCTTTCTTTGAAGTCCTTTAAAAATGGGAATTTAAGGGAGTAGTTAATACAGTGGGCAAGGGCAAATAAATAATGATTGATCTGTAATTGAACTGATTCATTCACTTGGAATAAAACTCTTTTAAGTAAAATTTTAATCCCTTAAATCTAAACCACTGGCCCAAAGTACTGTACCAATAAGTAAAAAATAAACTATGTCTGTGCTTTCTATACATATTTCTTGATCTTCCTCTCTCTCTCTCTCTCTCTCTTTGTTTTTTTTTTTTTGTTGTTTTTTTTGCTTTGCTGCTATGTCTCATTTGAATAATTCAGCATGGTGCTGGTATTCTCCAGGGCTCCATTGTCTCAGTGTGGCAGTCAAGCAAAAGAGAGAGAGTGGAAAGGAGCAAAGAAGGAAGGGCAAAAGCCATAGCAATGAGGTTTTCTTGCCTGCTCGCCTGCCTGTGTAAATCAGTCCTAATGAGCTGGTGAAATGGCAGATAGTCCAACTCTCTCTCTCTCTCACACACACACACACACACACAATCATATCTTTCAGAAACTTAAGGTATTACTCACCTGACCTTCTCCTTATTCCCCGACTCACATCCCTGTACCTTTTCTTAGCCTTTTCTATTCACTTTAAGCCAGTTGTGGTGGCAAAAGGATGCATTTTATTGAATAATAAAAAGGCAGAATTAAATTGAAAATGAATGAATGAATGAATGAATGAATGAATGTGTGTGTGTGAGTACATATATATATATATATATATATATAAAGGGCTGTCAGTTTAATGCATTAACTTAATTAATTATGAAAAATGAATGTGATTCAAATGTTTTAATGCAATTAACGCACTGGCCCCTATACTTGCTCCTACACTTTTCTCTACAAGATGCCACTGGGATCCTTGTTTTCCAGACATGGAGTATCGTTTCATTTAAACATAAAGATCCATGTTCTATTGAGGGTTTGCTAGCATGCCTATGGGACCTGAAATCATGGCTTTCACATCAGTTTTTGGCCTTAAATTAGAAAAAAAAAACAAAAAAAACTGTTTTATTGTTTGGACCTGTCACGAATCTGGTCGGTGGCTTGCGGTCCGCTCACCACCAGATGTCGCTTTCACTCCTTCTTATCATACAGACTGTTGCATTGCACCTTGGACTACTACTCCCATCACTCATCGCGCCGATTGCGTTGCCTCCTGTAGCCAATCAGGCGCGCTAAAAAAGCCCCGGACTTTCCCTTGCAAGGCACGGAGTATTGTTGTTGTGTAACCATTGTTAGCTTTCCTAGTTTCCGTGTTCCTAGTGTTTAGTTCTCTCCCCTGGTCTTCTTGTTTTCGTCTGTCTCGCCGCCTGCCTTTCTGGACTCTAGCTTGTTAAGGATTATTCTTTCGTCTTACGTCTTGGATTATGTTTGCCGCAGTTTTACCCACACCTGCCTAACAGACCCCTCTTGTGCATCGCCTTTTACATTCCTGTTTGCTGTTATTCTGACCCTGCCTGTCTGACCATGTCTTTGCCTCGTCCATTAAATAAAAGCTTGCGGATGGATCCCCTCGCCTCTCGTCTCTCTGTAACAGGACCAAGTGATTTTTATGACGGTGGTGATCTGGATGTAGGCTTTTTTTAGTTCTCATGTTACTCAGTCTGCGAAAAAACTTTTTTTTTTTCTTTCTTTATTTGACTCAGGACTGCGGTTTGATAAACAGATTAATTCTGTTGTGAAACCCTAACCCTGTTTCCATTTAATTTTTCCATTCTTCCTGCTGCTAGGCTGTTGACTGGTAGTAAAAAGAGAAAAAAAAATTCTCTACAGTTGAGTCTCTGTAGTTGACTGTTAACCAATATAATGCAAGACAACAACTCCCCAAGTGCAGTTATGCCCTAAAATTCAAGATATTGGTGTAAATAATGCCCCTGTATGTGTTTTGTCTCATCACATATCACACAGGAAGCAAGAGCAATATGACACGAGTGCTGATTCTGTCCTGATCTCACGAGCTTAAATGTGATTTTATACAACAATAGTAAATAAGAAGTTAATATTGTGTTATATTTTAAACACTATATTATGTGTTTTGCTCAGTTTTGCAGAGAACATATTACCTTTGAAGCTACAGCAGAATGGTTGCTCATCTCAGAGCAACACAGTGGTGTTTAGTTTTTGAATGAATCCACATTTTTATCAAATCATGTGAACCAATGATTCAAAGGCCCATTCATAAAGAGAGCCATTTACTTCATTCCTAAATGAATCAGCCAAAATCGAATGAATAAATAAATGACTCATAAAGACATTTACCGCCACCTGCTGGCAGATTTAGTTTCTTATTTAGAGTATCATTTCATTAAAACAGAAGAAGAAAATAACATTAAAGGGTTCACAAAAAATCTGTCATCATTTAATAACCCTAATGTCGTTTTAAACCTTTTTTGTTGTTGTTTGTTTGCTCCTGGAGAGCTACCATCCTTTCAGCTCCAACACCAGTCAAACACACCTGAACCAGCTAATCAAGGTGTTCAGGGCTACTTGATAATTACAGACAGGTGTGTTGGAGCAGGGTTGGGAAGTCTGCAGGATGAATCTCATTTACCACCAAAATAGCTTTAAATAAACTTTTGTGGGTATTTTCACAGTCAAATTTATTTTGCAATTAATTTATATTAATCAAAATATCATGTAATTAATTAGATCAAAAATTTTAATCAACTGACAGCCCTAATATTTATATTTTCTTTTTTTATATACTACTGGGGGCAGGACACTATAGTTAATTTATTTAAGTGAGGATAGCAAAATAAAGTAACCTGTGACATATTATGCCAAAATAAATAAATAAATAAATAAAAAATTCATACAGTGGACAACCAGTAAAACTGACAAAAAGATTGGGACAAAAAAATTATTGAGACACTTTGACCATGTTTTACTTAAGCCCTTGTCCATACAGAGACGCGTTTCGCTGTATATGTTAAAAATTTGCATCGTCTCAGTGTTTTGTCTACGTAGATCCAGCATCTTGGGAGCCTGAAATCACTCTTTTTTTGAAACCGGGTCCCAGAGTGGATCAATCTGAAAACAAGCATTTTTGAGCATTTTTGTGGTACAGCCAATCCGTATATTCTGTGAACGATGATGTCATCACCCCACGTCTCGACCCTAGTCAGACACCGCTACATCACGTGACAGCAACAACAACACAAACAAACAATGAACGACTGTACTTTTATGAACTATCAATAACACAGATTAACAAATAGTGTAATAAATGCATTGTTCCATGTTCATCTTTTTGTTGTTGTGTTAGGCTTGTATACAGTGTGCAAGGTTTATGTACATGCCCCAAGTCTTCTTCTCCGTTTTTAGTGTATCTCTGTGGCAGAATTACAGCGCCACATACTGATCTGCATTTACTAATACATTGTTTTCAGTCAGTTTCAATGGTTTTGTGTTGTGTATGCAAATATTTCTTAAAAACATCACCATGTTTACGGAATTTTTTTAGGACAATTGAAAAAAGATTGGATAAGGAAAGCTCTGGCTTCGTGTGATGGCCCTAAGTATTTTTTTCTTTAATTGCTAATGCAAACTTTTTACACAACAGACTGAACAAAATTAAGCATTGCTTGGAAATTAGATGACCTAAATCAATGTATTTGTGTACTTATATTTAACAGCTGACAGCTATTCAACCCAATTTATTACTTTCTATGAAATTATCTGACATTATCAAGATGAACTTGTTCTGATACAGTTTAACTCTGAGTTCTTGTCATATTTGAAATTTCCTTGAGCAAACCAACAATGTCAAAACATACTTTAACAGATCAGCCAAACATTTACACTCTCAAAAAAAAAAAAGGTACCGTTCTGTCACTGGGGTGGTACCCTAAGGTACAAAAGTGAAAAGGTACATGTTTGTATCTTACTTACCCCTAAACGGTACATAACTTAAAGATACATTTTAGTACTTTGAAAGTACATATTGCTAACTTAAAGGCACATATTAGAGAGTGTGTGTATGCTACTGTTATACTGTGAGACTGATGAGTTGAAGAGAGACAGGTGACTGCAATTGATGAGTCCGTGAAAAGGATTATGGGAAATGAAGTCCTGGGTAAAGTGGTAAGAGTCTGAGATGGAGTGCCCTCTAGCAAAGCTCACTGGCACTTCACATATAATCACAGAGATAGCATTAAAGGCATCATCGGATGCAAAGTTCACTTTTACATGTTGTTTGAACATTAATGTGTGTTGGCAGTGTATGTACAAATCTACCCTATAATGATAAAAATCCATGTGGTTTTTAATTAATCTGTAAAAATAATATTCCCTTTTTCAAATTGAGCCATTTTAGTGTGGTGTCACATCGACAGAGGCCACTTCCACGATAGTTGATTGACATGAGCGTCTTACCTCAGATCAGCCGTAACAGTCCAAGTGCCATTGTTTTGATGCCAGAGCAGAGATGTAAGTTAGACAAGAATATCTCAGATTGAACGATTGAGGTGTTGTGTTGCTGGATGTAATAATGAGCATAGTGATCGTCATTTACTCCTGAGATCTGAGCCGCTGAAGATGCAATAGATTATGAATATGATATTTTTTATGAATCTTTGCAATCGCCTTTCCTAATAGCGTGCTAGTTAGCAAGTTCAGCGGCTAAATGTGGCTTAAGTAAACAGGCTCGTCACTCCACAGAGAGAAGAGAGGGGCGGGGCGAGTAGAGCTCACTAACATTTAAGGATGATTTTTGCAGAGCTGATTTTGGCAAGGTAAAAAAGCTATTTACACTACTATTGAGAAATTTTAACCAAAGCATGTTATAGACTTTTCATTAAGGCCCTGAAAAATCATATGGGCATCCAATGACACCTTTAAGCAAATTTTGAGTTCGTCCATCTTGGCTAATGTGTGATGCAAGAACCCCCCTCTGCCCCCTAAGCATTGGCGATGTTTACGATGGTATGGCAAGTGTAAACAAATGAATCGGATATGGGTCACATTTGAAAGAACGTGTAAAAAAAAAAAAATTTAATTAAAAAAAAAAAAAATAATAATAATAATAATAACAATAACAATAATAGTTGGATATAGGCAAAAAAATCAGAATTGGGCATCAAGACCTGCAATGTTAACAAGGCCTTAGCAAAGAAACCTCAACATTTAAATGTCTATGTGACAAGTGTGTCACAAGGGCTCACAAGATCATTTAAGAAAAGCTGAGTTAGTTTCAGATGTCTGTCTATATTGAATAGAAAAGAACAGAATTAGAAAGCTGAGCTACATCTTAGAGAGAGAGCGAGAGAGAGAGAGAGAGAGAGAGAGAGAAAGAGAGAGAGAGCGAGGGCGAGCTGCATCTGAATAGCTGCACAATGGACAGACTAAAATCCCCCATTATTAGGTATGTTTCCATTACAGATTTGCACAAAACTTTGGCGATATTTTTTAAATGTCGATAAAAAAGTATTAGAGTCGCAGACGTGCAGTGTAAATGGTCTAAGCATTAATGGCAGGAAAAGCCCCTTATGCTTAAGAGCAGCCACGTATGGAGTGTTTCTTGGAGGTTATAGTGCATTGAAGAATTATCATGACATCTTACATATGCCATGTGACCTGTAAATGTGAAAAAAAAAATGTTTGCATTGCAGTTTTGCGAAATATTCCTTTTTCGAATTGCCTGAAAAACCACCTCATGCGAGGTGACGCGCTTCTATTAGGTGTATTTTCAATTCGCAATTTCAATTTGCGCAATTTGAAGGGTAATGGAAATGCAGCTACTGTCATGCATGGATGCCGACAATCCTTGCAAGTCCTGGAAATCCTGTAGGGATCATTTTAATCCCTATTTGGAGCTAACTATGTTGAATGCAGAGGAAAAGATAAGTTAAATTGTTTAACTAGCTGATCAGCGATAGCACTCAGGAACTGCTTGAAACTCTGATGAGTAATTTACCGCAGATGCAAGAACGATAACAGACATTAGGCAAGGCAAGGCGAGGCAAGTTTATTTATATAGCACATTTCATACACAATGGTAATTCAAATTACAGTACTTAAATATAGTCATATATATCACAACAATAAAAACAAAGAATTTAAGAACATTTTTTTTTCTTCTAATTAATTTAAAATGAATTAAAACAGTTAAGAATAAAAATGATTACATTAAATATAGTGCAGTCAGTTCGGACATAGCATAGTGCTTATTCAGTAAATGCACAACTAAACAGATGAGTTTTGAGTCTAGATTTAAATGTAGCTAATGTTTTAGCACATTTGATCTCTTCTGGAAGCTGATTCCAACTGCGGGCAGCATAATAGCTAAAAGCGGATTCCCCTTGTTTTGTGTGAACCCTTGATATTTCTAACTGACTCGATCCTAATGATCTGAGTGGTCTGTTAGGTTTATATTCAGTGAGCATATCTGCAATGTATTTAGGTCCTAGGCCATTGAGTAATTTATAAATGAGTAAAGGTATTTTAAAATCAATCCTAAATATAACTGGAAGCCAGTGTAGGGACCTGAGGACTGATGTGATACGCTCAGATTTTCTGGTTCTAGTCAGAATCCTGGCAGCAGTGTTCTGGATGAGCTGCAGCTGTCTAATGGTCTTCTTGGGAAGGCCAGTGAGGAGACCATTACAATAATCCACCCTGCTGGTGATAAAGGCATAAACAAGTTTCTCCAAGTCTTGACTGGAAACAAAACATCTAATTCTTACAATGTTTTTTAAAATGATAGTATGCTGATTTAGTTACTGCTTTGACATGACTACTGAAACTAAGGTCTTTTATTATTTAGTGAGCGAATGTTTAAAAAATACTAATTTAATGGCATTACTTTTGTCCCCACAGCAATCTTAGTTTAACGCATTATAGGCCGCAGATTAAATGGGTCAGCCGTATGGTTTGAAAAGGCCTTAGACTTTCTTTCACATGATAAAAATGAAATAGGGAAAGCTACAGGCACACTGCGTTCCTGCTTGTTCTGTAAACATTTGTGAGTGTTGCTGCTATCGTAGCAGTGACCCAACACATCACTGTGAGCTGCTATCAGTTCTTTTTGGTTAACCTACAGCTTATAATGTCCTTGTGGGATGTGTCAACTACATGACAACTCGGAGGCTGATATGAAGTCCTGTGGCCACTTAACTCTGTGCAGGTGTGTGTGTGTCATTCAGGTTGAGTGGATTGGAACACACTACTGAAGGATGATGAAGGGAGAAGTAGATATTGTCCTTTAGCACTCTTGCACCAAGTTTGTTTGGGTGGAGGCCATCCAGTTTAAACAGTTGTCTATGGCCCCAGAAAAGATTGAAGTTGTCAGTGAAGTTACTGCATTATTGCAAAGTTTGATGAACACTGTAGTCCCAGTATAAATGAGACCGTAGAATGCTATCAATTCCTCTCAAAAGGCCAATCAGCTTTTAATAGAATAGGAAAAAAATAAATAGGAAAAAATAAATAAATAACACCTTCACATTGGTTGATCCACCTTCACATCAGGAAGAATTCAATGCATCTTACTCACTCAGCTTAAGATGGTGCCGCAGATGGCAACCATGTTGTTTGCCCTGTCTGACGCAACTTTACCCCGATCAGCTTTACTAGAAACAAACTCCTGGACATCAGAAATAGTACATCAAAAACTTTCTGACGACATTTGAGCATTCAAATGTTTTACTGGACATTTTAGTCAGAGGAGCTGTGATCCTATACAAGTGCTCCAGCGCTTTAAATTCCAACGGTACAGTTTTAGGACTCCGCTGCCGAACATTCATTTCCCGAGTCTCCTCTCCCTAGCAAATAAATCATTCGAACTACGACTCCTCACCTGCACAAACAGGTGTACAGATGTGACAGTTTTAAAGAAGATGTGCTGCCCAAATTTGGAAGCTGTCTTTATTAACTGTAAGCCTTTTTATTCACAGAATATCATTTATTTTGGTGAGTGTGTACATCCTTCCTGACGTGCGTGTGAGCGCGGCCCTAGAACTGTTAGCCGAACAGAACACACACACAGGACAGCGTTATCAGGACTCTATCATTATCGTTCTCTGTGATTTTAATAAAGCTGATCTTAACCGTGAACTGCCTAAATATAGACAGCACATCACATGCCCCTCTAGAGACAGCAATATACTGAACAACTGCTACACTGTTTTATCATTGTTCTGATCATTGCTTGGTTCATCTTCTACCAGCCTACAGGCAGAAACTTAAATCTGCTAAACCTGTAGTAAGAATTGTAAAGAGATGGACTGTTGAAGCAGAGCAAAATTACTGACTGTAGTATTTTTGAGGCTGCAGCTACTGATCTGGACGAGCTTAGTGACACTGTGATATCCTACATCAGTTTCTGTGAGGACGTGTGTTCCCACCAGGACTTATTTAACATTTAACAACGACAAACCTTGGCTCAGTGCAAAACAGCTTCGCCAGGCCAAAGAGGACGCCTACAGGAGTGGGGACAAATACTTGTACAAACAGGCCAAGCCATCACCAGCTACAAGAGCCCGTCCCCCAGCACTGAGGCTAGTCAACAACTGGTTGAAGACCTGAACGTGTTTTACTACAGGTTTGAAAAACAAGACTAGTCTTACACCCGTCTCACAACACAGCCATCAACACCCTCCCCCGTACTGTTTCTCAGCCAGCACTTAAGATCTGTGAAGATGCTGTAGGCAAAGTCTTCAGGATACAGAAGATAAGGAAAGCCAAAGGCCCAGATGTTGTCTCTCCAGCCTGCCTTAAAGCCTGTGCTGTCCAGCCATCATCCATCTTCAAACTGATCTTTAACAGATCCCTGGAGTTGTGTATAGTCCTCTCCTGCTTCAAATTTTCCACCCTTATCCCTGTACCCAAGTAACCAAAATTTACAGGACTTGATTACTACAGACCTGTTGCTTTAACATCTGTGGTCATGAAGTCATTTGAGAGACTGGTGTTAGCCTACTTGAAGGACATTACTGGACTCTTGCTGGACCCCCTGCAGTTTGCTTACAGAGCAAACAGGTTTGTGGATAATGCAGTCAATATGGGATTGCACTACATCCTTCAATCCTTCAATATCTGGACAAACCAGGGACCTATGCAAGGATCTTGTTTGTGCTCCACTTTCAACAATATTATTCCAGATATCCTTCAAAAAAAACTGTCACAGCTTTCTGTACCCACTTCCATCTGTCAGTGGATCACCAGCTTCCTGACAGACAGGCAGCAGCTAGTCAGGCTGGGAAAACTCACATCCCTCACCATCAGCACTGGAGCTCTTCAGGGCTGCGTTTTCTCCCCACTGCTCTTCTCCCTCTACACAAATGACTGCACCTCTAAAGACCCCTCTGTCAAACTCCTGAAATTTGCAGATGACACTACAGTCATCTGTTTCATCCAGGATGGCAACAAGTCTGCTTACAGACAAGAGGTTGAGCAGCTGTCTGTCTGGTGCAGTCACAACAACCTGGAGCTTAACACACTAAAAACTGTGGAGATGACAGTGGACTTCAGGAGAAACCCCTTTGCACTCCCTCCTCACCATCATGGACAGCACTATGGCTGCAGTGGACTCATTCAAGTTCCTATGAACTAACATCTCTCAGGACCTGAAGTGGGACACTCACATTGATGTTCAATCTGCCACAGGCGCAGTTTTACTTAGCTGTTATTCAGTCAGTTCTGTGCTCTTCTATAAGCTAGACAAGAACAGGAAATGTGACCATAAAAGGAAACAGGAGCTAAGGCTGGGGGTAAAACACGGAACACAAAGTCCAAAGTCCAAAACCTGACAGTACTTCCCCCTCCCAGAAGGCGCGTCCCGCACCGTAACATATCCACCGGGGAGGCGGGGTGGGCGCCCTGGAGGCGGGTCAGGGAATTTGGGGAGCCATTTCGGGTCAGCAATTTTGGGATGCCATGGCGGATCAGGGGGCTCAGAGGGCCATGGCGGGTCAGGGAGCTCGGGGGACCATGGCGGAGCAGACAGTTCAGGAGGCCATGGTGGATCAGGGAGCTCAGGAAGCCATGGCAGAGCTGGCAGTTCGGGGAGCCATGGCGGATCAGGGAGCTCAGGGAGCCATGGGGGAGCAGACAGTTCAGGGAGCCATGGCGGGTCAGGGAGCTCGGGAAGCCATGGCAGAGCTGGCAGTTCGGGGAGCCATGGCGGATCAGACAGTTCAGGCATACAGCCCCCCCCACCCCCGCCCCAAAATTTTCTTGGGGGAAATTAGGATACTATAGCCCCAGGAGAGTTCAGGAGAAGCGGGCTCTGGGGGGCGCTCAGGAGGGGCGGGTTCAGGAGGCTCTGGCACTGGAGGGTGCTCAGGAGGAGCGGACTTTGGAGGCACGGGCTCTGGAGGCATGGGCTCTGGAAGGGCGCTCGGAAGGAGCAGGCTCAGGAGGCTCTGGACTGGAGGGCTCTGGAGGAGCTGGCTCTGACGGCCTGGAGAAGCGGGCTCTGGATGGCGCTCAGGAGGAGCGGGCTCTGGAAGAGTGGGCACTGGAGGGCTGGATGGGACCAGCGGAGACGTAGGAGAGAGGATAGGTGCATTAAACTCCTGTGGGATTGCCATGTCCAAAATGTCCACTGCTTTTATCTTGACCGGGGACTCAGGCGAGGGAGCGATCTTGGCCGGGGGTTCTGGGCTGAGAATGAGGTAGGAGCTCTGAAGGACTTGGGGAAGTATGAGAGGAACGGAGGGAGTGAGCTTATTGGAGCAGCAGGTGGAGGACCCTGGCTTGTGGTGAGCTGGAGCGTCCGCATGCTTTCAGATGGGAGGAGGATTGGAATCCTCCACATCAACATAAAACTTGGAATTACTTAGATCAAGGACATAATTAATAAAATCCGCTACGGGTCTGCGGCAATCGTCAGGAGTCAAGAAACAAAACAAACGACCATCTTTTACTCCCATCTGAAAGCAAGTGTTAATCATAGAATCGCTCCAACTCACCAGATGTAATACACTCAGAAATTCCTCCACATACTGCTCCAAAGGCCTTCCCTCCTGCTGGATATTCAAAAGGAAGTCGGGGTGGAGGAGAGAGGGACGAGGAGACGAAGGAGTAAACTTGACAAAATAATATACTTTTAATAAATCAAAACCAAAAGTCAAAACAGGAAAGGAAAAACCACAAAGGAGAACAGAAAGACAATTAACGCCGAACACAGGACACTGGAAACACTGGGCTTAAATACATTACCAACAAGAGAATAAACTAGGCTGGGGGTAAAACATGGAACACAAAGTCCAAAGTCCAAACCCTGACACTAATAGTGTATATTCATGTGTTAATTTGAGTTTTATTTATTATATAATTAAAAAAAAAACTTGCTACATGTACTGCTGTCACGTAACGTGTGAGGAAGGGGTGTATGAAGACAAAGGTCAAAGATAAAGTCTTTATTATAATCCACAGGTAATTCCAGAACAGGTAAATCCACAACAGGAGGGTAGAAGCACACATACACATTGATGAGACCGGACAACACTGAACTGAAACCAACTTATAAGGGCAGGTGATTACAATGAATTTAATTAAGACACAGACGATACAAGGTTAACTAATAATGACATAATGAGGGCAGGAACAGGAAAACCATTTATGGGCACAAGAGGGAAAAACCAATACAAAGAGTTCAGGGGTGTGACAACTGCGTTAGGCTAACTGAGACTTGTCCTTGTACTTGCATGCTATTGCTCTTTTGTTGATTTTGATTGCTTACATTGTCCTCTTTTGTAAGTCACTTTGGATAAAAGCGTCTGCTAAATGTTTAAATCTGAATGTATATGTAAATGTAATTCCAAAATGTGCTGTGACGTTCTACAGTGAAGTATGTTGATGCTGTACATTGGCATCTCACTGAATATTGAGCAATCTCTGTCTGACTGTTTAGTAAACCTAAACAGTGACCAGATCTGTGTACACGATATACTGATTCACAAGCTTGGGAGCTAGGAAGCTGACTGACATACACCCGATCTCTCCGCATGTGACATTTTCTGCAGAGACTAAATTAGTCCCCAACCACCAACCATCGGGCCGTAGAAGTAATTTCTACCAGGTCGCAATAAGGTTCTGGGGAAAATTTGTACAGATATGATGCTCTGTTATTTATTTTGCGTAAATGATTGTTCTAATTATTCTGCACTTTCGTTATGTACGATTGATATGGAGTAGCAATTTGATGATTTCATGTTAAATTAGTAAATAAAAGATTTCTCTGATTTCTATGAGCTGCTTGCACTTGCAATGTAAATGTACCAATATTTGAATCCATTGCGTTCATTCGAGCACATGTGGCCAGGACACAACACGTACACAACATGATACACACTCACAGAAATCATTCAGCTGCTTGAGTTTGAAATACTAACTGATCCTGTTTAGCTGTCTTTGAATGAAAGGTATGACTAACTGGTTACTTGTTGCCCTAGGTTCACTTCAAGTACTTACTATACAAGTCAACCATGCAATGGAACAAACCACCGCACACAATCAAGTGAGGGAATTTCCAATTATATTGGAATGACTTGAAGTAGGCAGAAGTCAAAAATCATATGAATGCTGATCTCGTCAGCATTAGATATAAGGTTTTAACAATAAAGGCTTAGTACAATACTTCAATCTATAACTAACAGTTGTGTTCCTCTGAGCACAAACTTCAACAAACTTACCTTTTACAGCGTCAGTCAAATCAGATTAGGAAATACAAGTGAAATACTATATAAAGACTGGTCAGATTAACTACTATGTGGATCCACGCTCACACTCACTTATACATACACTCAAGCCCAATAACGAACCCACCCAGTTGCAGGCCTGATTTGCTGCTTGCGATCGTTGTGGCCACTAAATGAAAAACAGCTTGTGGTCGATGAATCGTTGTAGCACTTCTCTCACATGTTGGACGTGTTCCTCATATGTGCCTGAGTAGATGAGAATATAATCAATGTAAACATGATGAGGGATTGGAACATGGACGGACTATTAGCTTGGCTGAAAGGCATTACCAAATATTCATAGTGCCCAGAGTTGGTGGAGAAGGCTGTTTCCCATTCATCTCCTTGCCTCATGCAACTTAAATAGTTCACAGGAGAGGCGAAAGGGCAAGGGTGATCAGTGCCAGGTACGAAAGTGGGAGCTGTAGTCCAAATGGGTATTAATACTGAGGAGAGAGATCCTATTGGTGGCGAGTGGGAGGAACCACAGGAGTCTTATTTGTGACAGCATCACTCTCTCCTTTTAGTTTTCTCTGTAAAGGCACAAGTAGAATTGAGAATTTCACACATCATCATATTGCCTTAGTAATTATTAATCAAAAATTACTAATCTGTAATAGTAAATAGAAATGACAAAGCCAGATTTTGGTAAAGTTTTATTTTTCATTGAGCCGTTGTGTTGTTTCAAGCTTCATTTTAGATTTGTTCTCCACTCCGGTCATGAGAGCAAGTGTTTCCATTCTAAAGTGTTTTTTTAGCTGTACAATATAAATTTTAACATCATTCTACCTCAACTATTACCCAAGCTGCGTCCCAATTCATAGGCTACATCCTTTGAAGTGCGTATTTGAAGGCCAACTGCACCACGGCGATGCGTCAAAGACTGTGCCAATTCTCAGGCTGGGTCCTACAAAGGCTGCATTTGAAGGCTGATTGCATCACTGCGGTGCAGCAAATGCTGCCGCAATTCAAACGTGACTGTAAATGCGCCATCCGTTTTGCCGGCAAATAAATGATACCAGAGATTGTCTTACTATAGGGAGATGAGAGGGTCTGTATTACTTGCTAGTGGAGAAAGCATAACAGCTAACTTGGATCACGTGTTCCTTATTAACCAATCACATTACAGCATCGACGTCATTGAATTGCAATCAGCGTTGTGCGACACTTACTTGCTGTTTTGCGTGGTAAACTCTAAAAATAGTTTAATCCAAAAGTATTGTTTAGTGTAAAACATGTTGAAGATTAGCAGATAGGCTGTCGATTCATTAAATGATAAGCCGTTTCCTCTAAAAAGCTGTTTATTCAGCGTAGTAAAGCCTCTCCTCCACTGACATCCATTCAAAATAACGGCTTCTGGTCTCCTTTCCCACGTACTGCCAGGCTGGAAGTGTTAGCTTTAGCCATTATACTTTTTCGGCTAATGGTTGCAGGCTTGCATTCTAGTGGCTTTGATGATACAGAAGGATCCTTCACAGCCTACCCTATCCCAGAATTCATGGCATGCTGGAGATGACAAGACTTTTATTCAAACAAAATTAGGGTGATAGTCCTGTGGCAGCCGACAAATACACTTATAAATGTAAGTATTGTGTTTTAATTTACTCAAATAGCTAGTGAAACAAATGTTAAAAGTGGATAAGTAAGTACACTGACCAAAATTATAAATGCAACACTTTTGTTTTTGCCCCCATTTTTCACAAGCTGAGCTCAAAGATCTGAGACTTTTTCTGTATACACAAAAAGCCTATTGCTCTCAAATATTGTTTACAAATCTGTCTAAATCTGTGTTAGTGAGCACTTCTCCTTTATAATAACCCATCCACCTCACAGGTGTGGCATATCAAGATGCTGATTAGACAGCATGATTATTGCACAGGTGTGTCTTAGGCTGACCACAATAAAAGGCCACTCTAAAATGTGCAGTTTCATCAAACAGCACAATGCCACAGATGTTGCACGTTTTGAGAGAGCGTGCAATTGACATGCTGACTGCAGGAACGTCCACCAGAGCTGTTGCCCGTGAATTGAATGTTCATTTCTCTACCATAAGCCGTCTCCAAAGGCGTTTCAGAGAATTTGGCAGTAAATCCAACCGGCCTCACAACCAATTTCTGCACAAACTGTCAGAAACCGTCTCAGGGAAGCTCATCTGAATGCTCATCATCCTCATCAGGGTCTCGACCTGACTGCAGTTTGTCCTAACTGACTTGAGTGGGCAAATGCTCACATTTGAGCACTTTGGAGAGGTGTTCTCTTCATGAATAAATTCCGGTTTTCACTGTACAGGGCAGATGGCAGACAGCATGTATGGCGTCGTGTGGGTGAGCGGTTTGCTGATGTCAACGTTGTGGATCGAGTGGCCCATGGTGGCGGTGGGGTTATGATATGGTCAGGCGTATGTTATGGACAACGAACACAGGTGCATTTTATTGATGGCATTTTGAATGCACAGAGATACCGTGACGAGATCCTGAGGCCCATTGTTGTGCCATTCATCCACAACAATCACCTCATGTTGCAGAATGATAATGCACAGCCCCATGTTGCAAGGATCTGTACACAGTTCCTGGAAGCTAAAAACATCCCAGTTCTTGCATGGCCAGCATACTCACCAGACATGTCACCCATTGAGCATGTTTGGGATGCTCTGGATCGGTGTATATGACAGTGTGTTCCAGTTCCTGCCAATATCCAGCAACTTCGCACAGCCATTGAAGAGGAGTGGACCAACATTGCACAGGCAACAATCAACAGCCTGATCAACTCTATGCGAAGGAGTGCACTGCGTGAGGCAAATGGTGATCACACCAGATACTGACTGGTTTTCGGAACCCCGGAAATTCTTCTATACATTTTTTTTTTTGCCTCTAAATAACATTTGAAAATGAACAGAAATTGTTGTATACCAAAGTACTTTTAACAACTAATTACAAAATAACTAAAACAAACAAAAACATACCAATTTAATAAACTGTACTTAAAAAGTGATAGAAAAAAATGTACACTTTCATTCAGCTGAGCAGGAAGACCCTTGTGGTGCTGCTGGACCAGGAAGGACAGCCACAATAGAGAGCCTGGTACGGCCTCTGCCAGTGGGACATCATCTGGGATGGTCTCCAGAGTATTTCAGTGCATATTTCCACTGTCCAGCACTGGGACAGTTTATCCTGCTGTCCTGTGAGGAAATGGGGAAAAAAAAACAACAACAAAAAAACGGTACTTCTCATTTTTATGTGAATACTTAAGGAATGTATTTTGTTACACTCCACCACTTTGTTATTTTGCAAATGAAACAAACAAAGTTTATTGCTGGAATATTATCAGACTAACTACAACTGCGTGTGATATCGAGCTGCTTCTGTAGGACTCGGACTGGTTCAGCCTACGGAGGTCTGTTCTTGTTGCCTAGCAACTGTGACAGCTGCCATTGACGAGCAGCATTAACATTTTTAAGAGGGCTTTCATATTCAACTGCGTAAAACTAAACAGGATTGAAAACCTGTCTGTTCACCAGTCCGTTTATGTCCATAATAATCAATAAAAAAATAAACAACATAAAATCATATTTTGGTAAGATATATGTCAACATTTAACCACTTTATATTTAGTATTTTCATGTCATTACAATATTCATATAAGTCTAAACCTAATATTTTTAAAGTGTAATTTGGTAATTAAAAGTCAAAAACTAACAATCGGACTCCAGTTATTTTCATTTTCATAAACAAATATCATCCATGGCAGCTTTTCCTTTCGCACCTTTTCTAAGCGACAGAAGCAGCAATCAGGAACACCTGGTGGTGCAATTAGGAAATCCTGCGAAGGCTAGACTCGGAGTGTCCTTCGTAGGCCAAGTCGGCCGCATCCTTCAAAGGATCTGTCCTCTGGAGTCTACAGTCTTTGAATTGGGACACAGCTCCAGTCTCTACTGGCCCTGTCCCACATGGCACCTTAAACTGTGAGTCTGCACTTTCGTGCCGTAATGCCGCTTTGACTGTCGGGTAGAAGTCTGCTGCGGAGCTCACACCTGCGCGGGCTCGGCAGAAGTGCGTATCGAGGGCGCATAACGGACGCAAAGGGGGCGCTTGCGAGCACCCTTCTGAACACTAAAATGACGAATGGAACACCCTACGGTCTCGTGGACTTAACGGACATGTGCACGCGGTTACCATTGAAAGGCCCCGATCACACCGAATGCGTTTTTTAGGTCTGAAAACTCGAGGCGCACCGCACTGCCTTTTTTTGGTGACTTTTAAGAAAGTGTGTTGTGTTTTTTTTTTAATGTTGCTAGGCAACTCTCAAATCCGCCTTCCTGTCAATCTAATCAAAGGATTATAGTGCGAGCACTCTAAAATCTTTGGTTTGTAGCTGTTAAGTAAACTGTCATATCAGCAAAAACCTTAAAACATGCAGCTCCGGGTAACCCGCGATAGCTACCAAAAGTTTCTCCTCCGTCACTGCAGTCTCCAGACTTTTTACGCAACGGTAAAACTTTCGTCACCACAACAGAAGGCCCGCCTCTCCATTCATTCGATTGGACAATGGAAAAAACCGCGATGCCGTCAGGTGCTTTTCTGCTCAGAGCTGCTTTTTTTTCAACTTCAGGCGCTCAGAGCACTCTGGCAAAAACGTGAGGCGTCCTGGACACATAAACAGCACGCATAACGCTCACTGCCCATAGAAAACAATTCAACAGTTCACCTCTCACTGCAAAAACACGTTCTGTTTGATCGGGGCCTAAGTCTGTAAGACCGTAGGTGCACATGAAGTGTTCCATTTGGGCCAGAGCCACTGTGGCCAGGACCCCCTTTGTAGCCGTTATGCGCCCTCGATACGCACTTTTGCTGAGCCAGCACTGGTGTGAGCTCTGCAGCAGACTTCTTCCCAACACGGTGCTGATAGCCTAGCGGTTAAAGCACTGACACATAGTGCAACTGCACCTCTAGCAACCCGGGTTCGAGTCCCGACTCGTGGTTCTTTGCCAATCCCGTCCCTAACTCTCTGCCCCATTCTTTGGCATTACGTCACGAAAGTGCTGACTCAGAGGAAGACTATGACATGGGTGCCATATGGGACAGGACCTATAATTTCCATATCCCAAAGTCCCAGAATTCATGATAGTTTTGTCATGAAATTTGGCACAAAGTTATGAGACACAATCCAACCTCACTTGCAAAGACTGAAATGCTCCTTCTACACCCAAACATGATTTCCTCACCTATTTCCATTTCACCTGCTTACTGTTTCAAAACAGTTTCATTTGGACATTCTATAACCTCTTCACTTTTATTTAGTCTCTGGTCCAACTTGTGTGTTGCAGCCATGAAAATCAAAATTTGGTTATATTTACAAAATAAAATTAAAAGTTGACTACTGAAAACACTGGACTTTTTTTCTTTGTATATATAAAGTTTAAAGAGAATGAACAGGTAACATATTCTTGATTTTATGGAATTTCACGAAACATCCCAACATTTCTGGAAATAGGGTTGTGCTATTAAATGCACATAATAATAAATAGAAACCTACTGAAGTTTTGGTTCATACCTTAAAATTTGGTTTAATATTAATATCCAAAGACAAAAAAAAAAAAAAGTAAAAAAGTTATTATAAATATTTTTCTATAAAGAATTTAATTTCTATTAAGAATTATAAATTATTTATTGTAAAGGCCACAAAGTGGAAAAAAAAAACTGTGTTTGATTTATATTTAATTCAGCATTTAATTATGCATCAGTTCCATGTGAATCAATTAAGGAACACAAACATTGTGGAGGTTTTTTTTTTTCGGATTCATTGTCGAACCAAAGATTTCCAAACTCTAGTATTGCATGCGTTGTTTTATTGTGAGACTCTTTGTCAGGTGCATGGTCATGGATAATGATGTCATCATTGAAATGTTACTCCTTCACTACCAGTCAGTGCAGTGTCTACTTCATGCTGCTGTCTGAATCTGCTCTCCTTTCACTATGTCGCATTTGCTGCTTCTGATCTCTTCCCCTTTATTAGATGCGAGACTCGCCGTCTCCTTTACCTCCATTCCTAAAGTGATGTGCACTGCCGCCATCTGCAGTTCAACACGTCCATGAACACGCATAGCATTCCTAGTTCGATTGTCTTTATCAGCTCCAAAATGTATTTATTCTTTAGACCCAACATCTTACAACAGCCAAGGTTCCTGTAGGCATGGAAAAGGAAGATGAAAATTGCTGAAATAATCTATATAATTTGTAAATTGATGTTTATTGCCTATAAAAATTATGCTGTCTGATTCTTGCTTTTACAAAATGAGTGTTCTGTGTTAGTAAAAACAATTGTTTTAAGAAATAATACAAATTTGCCATTATCTAAAAGTGAAACCATGAAAAAACTGTGGTATGAATGATTTTTAGTTTTTAAGTTACCAGTATCACGGAAGAGTCCCATGATATGCAAATAAAAATTTCTGTCTTTCTTTCTTTCTTTAATAGTTGGGGTCAAAATGATAATAGACATAATCGGTTGAGTGAATATAGCCTGCAGACATTTTTAAAACTCTTTGACATAAAATCCCAACTGAAAAAAACAATAGACACCATCACAAAATGTGTAATGGTTTTACTGGTTATAATGGGACTTGTATTGGTTTTAATGAAAACTGTAATGGACTCTGTTGGTCTCTACTGGTAATTGGTCTCCTTCTATTGGTGGCTTGTTAAAACCAATAAATCCTAATGGAATATGTCCCAAAACACTCTACAGAAAGACATTTTTTAATGGTTTTAATGGTTAAAAGTTGATGGTTTGTAATGTTTGTAATGGTATTTGTAGTGGAAACCATTAGAATTTTCTGTGATGGTTCTATTGTTTTTTCAGCATGGATGTGGATAGAGAGATGGGATTGAGGAAAAAGGGGGTGTCATCCCTGTTGAAACAACCAGCATATGCTTGTAGGTAGGTTTTGATGCTGGTTTAAGCTGGTCCTTTGCTGGTTTGTGGTTTATGGTTTATGCCAGCATCAAAACATACCAGCATATGCTGTTTTTTTCACCAGGGATCTGTATAGCACATAAAATGATTTAAATGGGGTTAGGAGAATAAAGAAAAAACAAAGAACATCAGTTTGAACTGTCAGCAAATAGTATTCTAAATGCAAAAAGCTTTTTTTGTCACATTATGGGTGAATATACAGCCCTGATATGATCATATATTGGATAAGATTTGAATACTCTCAATAAATCACGTTATATTACAAGAACGGATAAAAAGTATGTAAAGTATAAAAAGTAAAATGAGAGTGTTTTAAACTATTTTGTATAACAATGTAGATTAAACCGGCCGGGTTTCGTTCGACTTTTACGTCAGCGCTTCACACTCCACACCAGTAGGTGTCGATTATGCATCAACAGTAGGTTTGACAACCGCCGTAAAAGTCTAGAAGAAGAAGAAGAAGAAGGAGGAGGAGGAGGAGGAGGAGGAAAAAGCAGCAGCAGCAGCAGCAGCAGAAGAAGACATAGGCGCCAAATTTCAACTTTCTGGGCGGAGTTTGTTTTCATTTGCCGCGGTGCGGACTTTATGCAGTAATCATTACTTTTGTGTAACAAGTCGTCTGAACACTCCTGCGCACATTTTAAATCGAAGTGACAGAAACGTTCGCGTTTCACCCACTGCGTGTCAAGAATGTGGAATAACGTCGAACTTCTTCTGAACGAGGATACGAACACAGTCCGTCTGTCCAGCGATGTTGAACAAGAGTCTGGAAACGCTTTATATCAAGTGGATACCTTGGTTAAACTCTCATCCTCCGAAAAGGTAATGACAGCGTGAATTCTGAAGTAACGTTACCTTGTTTTACAATACCACGTATGAATATGGCAAGAGTTATTTCCAGAGCGTGTGTGTATAAGTTTGTAAATATCGCACTGCTTATACTTCTCTAGTGGTTTACACTGTTTACTACAGGGGTGCCCAGCCATGTTCCTGGAGATCTGCCTTCCTGCAAAGTTTAGTTCCAACCCTGATCAAACACTCCTGTCTGTAATTATCAAGTGCTCCTTCAGATCCTAATTAGTTGGTTCAGGTGTGTTTGATCAGGGTTGGAGCTGAACTGTGCAGGAAGGTAGATCTCCAGGAACAGGGTGTTCCTGGAGACAGATAGATAATATATATATATATATATAGATAGAGAGATATATATATGTGTATATATATATATATATATATATATATATATATATATTTGTATGTGTGTAGTACAAGTGTGACATGATCCTAAAGAAATCATTGTGATTTGTTAACAGTGTTGGCAACAGTTGTGCCGTCTAATTTTTCTAATAATGTTTGTAAAGTTAAGTAAAGTTTGTCATTTAACACATGCTTGCTGAATAAATTGATTATTTAAAAAAAAGACAAACGTTACATTAGATTTCTATTTTAAGTAAGTGATTTTTGTTTTGTTCATCAAGGTATCCTGAAAAGAAAGTATCACAGCTGTCAAAAAAAAAAAATAAAATAAAATAAGCAGCACAAGTGTTTCCTAAATTAATTCTAAATGAGCATATCGGTGTGGTTTGTGAAGTATTTCTGAGCTTTCTTTCCTGTGTTATCATGAGTTTTCTTGTTGTTGTGTTTGCTCCAGGTGCTGTCTAATCCGAGGGTGTCTGCCTCCAGTACTCCCAACTGCTGTGTGGTTGTGGCTGACACTGCTGTGGTTCTCTTTGATCCTGGTTTTCAGACTGTTCTGATTCACCTGTATTTCGGTAACTCAAGCTCAGTTATGCACCGTTAACCTCTACTGTTCACAGTATTGTTCATGAAATAATGAAGATCTTATATCTTTAATTATTGCTCTCATGCTTGATTCAGACACTGTAGTCGATGCAGTTACCGCTTGCCCCCAAGGGCAGTTTCTTCTGGTCGGAGAGAGAAATGGCAGTCTGCACATCATCTATGTCCCTCTGAAAAAGACAGTGCTGACCAAAGTAAATGCTCACCACACTTTAATAGTATCAATTGCTGGTTTGACTCTGGTAACACAGAACTGTTGTGATGTGTAACGTTTATCCAGACTCTGCACAAACGAAACCCCTCTGATGGCGACGAGGCGACCTTTAAGAGCCTAATACTGCACGAGACGCCTGGTGCTAAAGGTGACAGTCTGGAAATGCTAAACAGAAAAATAAAGATCTAATATATGCTACGTACAGTATTATCAGAGTCTGTCATTTAAAACGTTTTCTTTTTCGTTTCAGGAGTGTATGATCTCTTTTTTATTGTCAATGATGGTTTCCTCCACACATCTAATGTTGCCTTGGGAAAAATCCAGAGAGCGATTGAAAACATGGATCTGGTGGCCTTAAATCAGGTTGATTTTTTGCTTTGGAATGTCTGCCCGTATACCGTAGTTTGCCTCGTACAGTTCTTCACTGTTTATGTGATTATGTTGTATATAGTTTTTAATTGTACAGTAGGGTAACTGCAAATATTTTAACCGTTTCATTAACAGCATGCATTTTGAAGCAGTGAATGATTTAAACATTTTTTTAAATGAATAATTAATTCAATGGCGTACACATAACACAGCAATTCTAGTAAAACGCCATAGGATTTGTGGTCTCTTGAAAATGTCTGATGTAGATATTGCTCAATCAGGAAACCATACAGGTATCGTAACATCTTTCAGAGAAAAAACACTGACTGCAGACAGACTTGTATATGAATATATAAAGCTGTATTTGCAACATGATGCATGGTAATTTTGAATGTTAACACAATACAGACCAGAATCATTACAGATGACATCTGAAGTTACTGTTAATTCACATGCACATTTCCTAAAAACTAATCCTGTGCAACTTCCTTAAGTCCTAAACCAAGGACAATGCGAAACAAAAGAAAGGGGAAAACTGGTTATTTTGTTTATCTTTCAGATCCAAGATGACATTCTTATGAACTTCTGCTCAACTAAGGAGATTCATGAAGATGGTTGCAACTCAGCAGGTCTGGTCTGTTTCGGAAGCACAATCCACCTTCTGATCGGGGTAACTTTGATTCTGAATCTACAGCTCACCTGCACATTTCCCCAATAAGCCCTTTATCCTCATTTCTCAAAATGAGCAAATGCTGCAAAATTATTTTCTTTGGAATTATTAGATAACGTTTTATTTCCACAAGGAAGTTTAGGTGTTACAGCTGACAAAAACTGGTGAGGAAAAAGGTATTGGAAACATCAAGTGAAAAAGAAAAAAAAATGAAAGAATAGCTGGCTTGAACAAAAATAAGAGGTTGTGGTAATAAAATAAAATCCTTTAAAAGATCTTTTAAATGCATGTATTTGTTTAGTCTGTTGTAGCATGTAAATAGTGATGAGTATGTTGTCAATGATATTAGAGACCTAAAATATGAAAAATCCTATATATAATTGTTTTTCAAATTAAGTTTTATTAGAACTCTTCTCATGACTGACTCCAGCTGCACTCGTCCAGTCTCTATAGGGTTGTAAGAGCTTACAAATAGAGAAAGCACATAACAGACTCATAAATCAAATGTAGTGCTGTCTTCATCTGTGTGTTTATGACAGGCTGTCGGTGCCAATGTTCTTTCACTTTGGACCATGGGCTCCGGGCAGAAATCTTTGTCTCTCGCAAAACTCCTTGACTCTGCTTTAATGACAGGTATTAAGGTGTTCTTGTTATGTTTACGTTTTATTGTTACTAAATGTGTTAACAAATCTGTAAAGTGTAAACTGTTGTGTTTCTCTGTTCAAGAGGTGAAGAAGATTCAGGTTGTGGATAATTTGGTGTATGTCCTAAACAAAGAGGTAAGGGGGAACTGTTGACGCCACACGACGTGCGTGATGACCTAGATTTTAAAGTGAACTTTTTAGTTGTCTTAGTGTCTCGGTCCACATTACATTCACACTGGTGATTTTTAGGAAGCCAAACAATTTGAATATAATAATTGTATTATTATTATTAATAGTGGTGTCAGTCGATTTAAAAAAAATAAAATAAATAAATAAATAAATTCTAATTAATTATACTTTTTTTTCAGAAATTAATCGCGATTAATCCCAACTAACATTACAATTTTTAATTAATTGCAATAATTTCACATTCAATCTTCAAATTAATGTAGAAACAGCATAAAGAAAGTGTATTTTGATGATTGTTTAATGGTGTTTTTTTTTTAATGACTGAAGGCAAGTATCACTGGTACCAACTGATGTCTGATGAATTTGTTTCCTATTATTAAACCATTGACTATAGCTATTCAACATTACAGTATAATTGAGAGCTTTCAGTTTAACATTTATTAGACTTGTAGTTTAAGTGAACTTAAAACAAACATAGTAACTGTCATATAGCACCTGTGCCCTTCAGCAAGAAAATATAGCCAAATTTAATGAAGTGATCAAACACTAAAATCTAAATTAAATAAAAGATAAAGCCTAAAGCTACAGAAGTTGTTGATTTCCTCTTTTTTAATTTTGTTCTTTTGTAAACACACATCACAGCAGCTGGTCATTAGGATATTTTGGCTGCTGTTACTTTAAAAGCTGCCGCTGCTGAATGAAGCAGATCTCACACTGCTTTAAATGTGACTCTTAAATAATAAACACTTGCATGCACAGTTTTAAGGCAGCTTTAGTCACCTTTTTTAGTAACTTCATGACCTAACTGATGACATAACTACGACTAACTACATAATCGTAGTTTCATTTGGGTTTAAATAGGATACAGCGCTTTAATAAGTTATGGCCTAATAATGCTAGGCGCACAGTGTAACGGCTGACAGGACAGGAAGATTCATTTTTACTGACATATGACCAGACATCTCATCTGACCGCAGTGCACTGATGTTCTGCTGAAGCTCCTCGTCACTGGTTCCGTTTCCGCACTCGTTCGACTCAGATTGAAATCGCACTAATGGTCCTAACCAATGAACTAAATAAACTGCAAAAAGATTGTTTTCTAAAACATCATGGACAGAATGGTGGCCAAATGCAAGTAGAATCAGCGCTGAAATGCGTTACTCGACCCGGTAACTTTTTTGGAATGGCGGTGACAATTTGAGATTGTTTAGTGCTGTCTCAAAATTCACAACGGTTGTGATGTAGACTGTCGTCTGACGCGCTACAGTACTGTTTTTAGTTTCAATTCACTCTGCGCTGCACTTGGATTGAGCTGCTTTAATTAGCATTTGGGAACGCAACATTCATCATAAGAAATGTTAATAAATCTGTTGTTTACAAAGAGAAGTTTCAGTCTTTTCAGATTCTGATTTGCTGCTCAAGAAACATTTCTCATTATCAATGTTAAAAACAGTTTTGCTGCTTAATGTTTTTGTGGAAATGATACCACTCACACATTTGTATAAGATTTAAAAAAGAGAGAGAAATTAATTTTATTTATCATGCATATAAGTGATGAAAGGTGAGTGAAGACATGTAAAATGTCTATTTAATAAATATATTAACAAATTTAATTAGTATATTTCATAAATGCAAATGAATGTGGTTCATTAAACCTTGTATTTATCAGAAAATGTAAAAAAATAAAATGCATCACCATTTCCACACAAAATACGAAGCAGCAAAATTTTCATTGGTAATAATCAGAAATGTTTCTTGAGTCAAATAAACTGTAATTATGTTAATAAAACAATTCTATTAATACTTTAATATAATATATTATATTGTTATCATAATTATTAAATGCTGCGTTTTATTTTTTTACGGGACAATATTATGTATTATTACAATATAAGATATGGCTTTTAATGTGCTAAAATGTATGTTTCTAATAATGAGTGCTGGTGGCGTGACTTGGGGCGTGGTCAGATTTTCCTGCTTTTTTTGTCTCTAGCTGATCACATGCCTGAAAAAGTTACCCTCTTGCACCCTCTTAATGCGATTATAATGATATTTTGGCAATATTGCGACTTAAACTTTACCTCATGTAAACACAATATTTTGATCTAAATAACACAATTAAGCTCATAATTGCAGCAAGCATAATCGTATTAACATGGGTGGCGTAGGCCGACTTTAATCTAAATATACAAGCATGTAAACATCGCATTATCACCGCTCTGACCAAAGTGCACGTGTAAAGTAAAAGACCGCTTCTTAAACCAGAGAAGGTGAATGTTGGTATTCTTATGAAAGAAATGCATGCAAGCACTGCCACCGTTTTACAAAGTTTTACCTTTCCTTTTGTTTTCATTTTGAAAAGCTTATCTTTGCTGTTTACCTCACATTGCACTATAGAGGTTTTCTTTTAATTATTGCTTTCTTTTTATTTATTTGATTCTTTAGTGTTTACAAACGTTCAAAATGTAAATGTATTAGTTGATACAGCATGTGGTGTATGCCTGTGTAATGTAAGATAGTTTGTCATTTGTAGCCCACTGTTTTATTGTTGTTGTGCTTTTAACTTGATCAATGAATCCATCTTTTGTTTTAATCTTTAAAAGTGAAGGGTGTATAGATGTAAGCGAACAATTATCTTTTCTTGTCAAACGTGACAAGAAGATTGCGAATTTAAAAGCGAAAGCATCCGAAGCCCGGCTTATAACATCACAAAACAGATTTATAACCCCCGTTCACAAATAATAATCACAAATAATACTACTGATGAAAAAGGATGGGTTGAATGTTTACCACTTTTGTTACTATATAACTATGAACTATGCTAAAAGTTTGTCAGCATGCACTGATTAATTCCGTGTTGTAGTGTAAAAAAAAAAAACAATCTGGGGTGCTAAGGAAACCGTTCATGTTGACAAATAAATTAAAACAGCGGCCATTAACAAAAAATAACCACATAGCGAATAATACGAATAATGGAAATTGCATGTACAGGGTGTCCGCGGGGTTGTAAAAGGTAGTAAAAGGTAGTAAATGAAATTAGCCAAAATTAAGGGCATTAAAAAGTATTAAAAAGTAATAAACGTCGTTTGACGAGGTATTAAATTTTCGAGCCCATTTTTTTTTAGATAAATTTAAATTTGTGTTAAGTGCAGGCCTTTCTTCTAAAATTTGCGTGGATTAATGTATATGTTGAGAGTAGGACCTGAGCGATATCATGTGAGGTGGTGTTCGTTCGCGCGCGCGCCGGCGCCGCTGAAACAAACTGGGTGCCCGGCTAGTTCGCTGCCAAACATGTAAGCGAGCTCGCTTCCGTTCCGTAATTAAATTAATGTAACCTGGGTGGGGGTGAATGGCGTCAAATCGCATATGGAATCAAATAGCCACCAAGCTAGGATGCGCGGACGTAGCGAGCATCTTCCCATATCAATGTTCTGCGCTACGGCTGCATCAACGACCTCAACATCGACTGCTCTCCCGATGCAAACCACTGCCAGCAGTAGTCCTAGCAGCATCGTCAACAGGTGCGTGACAGACATTGCGAGCTGAGGTGCTGTGGTGTTTAAACCTATGGTTTAGACCTAGCAACTAGAGCTGTAATCGGCCTTAAAAGTTAGGCCCGACAAGTATATTTTGATTGACAGCTTTTTAAAAGCCCGAACCCGTTTACAGCCCAACATTATTCAAATGTGCGCAAGCACACCGCTCTTTTGCCTTTTGTCAAGAATGAGTCAATTATACATGTTTTAATATAATTTATTAATGACTAACGTAGGCTATAAGCCACTTGGAACTTGGAACAAAGAAATAAAATAAGTCCTCTGGAACATCGTAACATCTTAGCACTCTAGCCGCGATCACACCGAACGCGTTTTTGCAGCGAGAAGCGCCTTTTTTGAATTGTTTTCTATGGTCAGTGAGCGTTATGCGCGCTGTTTATGCGCCCCGGGCGCCTCGCGTTTTTGCCGGAGCGCTCTGAGCGCCTGAAGTTGAAAAAAAAGCAACTCTGCGCGGAAAAGCGCCCGACGTCATCGCGGTTTTTTCCATTGTCCAATCGAATGAATGGAGAGGCGGGCCTTCTCTTGTGGTGACGAAAGTTTTACCGACGCTTAAAAAGTCGGAGACTGCAGTGATGGAGGAGAAACTTTTGGTGTCTATCGCGGGTTACCCGGAGCTGTATGTTTTAAGTTTTTTGCTGATATGACAGTTTACTTAACAGCTAAAAACCAAAGATTTTATAGCGCTTGCGCTATAATCCTTTGATTAGATTGACAGGACGGCTTATTTGATGGTTGCCTAGCAACATATAAAACCGCAACGCACTGCTCTTTTTTTTAAAAGTCACCAGAAAAAGGCAGTGCGGTGCGCCTCGCGTTTTTAGAACTAAAAAACGCGTTCGGTGTGATCGGGGCCTAAATAGGCATACACTTAGCCAACGCGCCAATAAAAAAGACTTTCTTATATTAAATTAAGATAAGTTCTAAATTAAGATGGGGTTTTGGCAATAACTAAATTAAGATAAAGGCTCCGCGGGATTTGCTTCGCTACTTTTCTCCACAATCCCGCCTCAACGCGAGAGTGAATAGCATCTGAAATGTAATAATTTCAGTAATAATTTGTAATAATGCCAACATTAGCCTATATACTCTGTCTACATTATGCATTTAAGACTCAATTAATATTTTGTTATAATTGAAAAACCCTTACTCACCAAGATTAGGGTACATATTTTTGTGGAGGAAAATGATTGAATCCACTGTAGTTTCAGTGTGGTCCTGCGCTCACTGATGGTGCGTCCAGCAGCGCTGAACACCCTTTCACTGCTGCTGTGACAGGCCGGGATGCACAGTACTGATCTGGCAAATTTTGCCAAAACGTAATCACCAGAGGCATGCCTCCGTTTCACCTCCTCAACATCAATTTTCGCATCTTTCTCGCGCTAATCGAAACGCATCACATGACCGCTCATTTACCGCGCAAGCCCGAGCCCGTGTACAATTATATAAATTAAGCCTGAGCCCGACCGAACCCGTTGGGTTCGGGGCAAAGATCTTCAGCTCTAATGCAATTGTTACTTTTTGACATTGATTAAAACTATGGACAAAGGCCCATTGTGACATCTTGATTAATCCCTCTGCTTTACTTAAATGTATCAGCTTGATTTATTTTAATAACACCTGTGCTTACTGCACCGCCACCTCTTTTTTAGATTGCTCACACATCAGACTTACTGACTAATGATCTATGAAGAAGATGTCTCCTTCCTCTTCTGTCTTTATTTCTATTCTTATATCTGTGGGCAGTTTTTGAGTCCAGTGTTGATGTTAAGTTATAATGACCTTGTTACATTGTGATGCAGTATGTTATTCCATTTGGAAAGATATGTCATCTACACCACTACAGTTACAGCTCTAAGTCGCGCTGGTATTAAAAATTTTTTTGAAGGTATTAAAAAAGGTAGTAAAAGGTATTAAATTCAACTCAAGAAGTTCTGTATATACCCTGATGTAAACGGGAGCTTTGCTCTTGACATGTAAACGTCATAATGCAGTGAAGTCCTTACTCTGATTATTGGAAATAATCATATTTTTCGTGTAGATGTACACATAGTCAATGTTTTCATAATTGATCGTTGCTGTCACTTTCGAGTACTTATCCCGAGTAGTGTTGTCACAGTTTTGGCTCCCCTCAACTAAAGATGGTTCTGGTCGACTAGTAGTCATTCCTTTTAAGTGATTAGTCGACTAATCGCACGTTTATATGAATAAACCGTATAATCATTAAATAATGAGCATTATCTGAAAATATTTGTTTTCTGTTTTAACTGGTTTATTTAACAGTAGACATATTCTATAGATATGCGCTCAAGTTCACAGAGACCAACACTGCAGAAAGCGCACCCTCTTTGCTTTCATTATTTTACAAAAGCTCAATGTTTTGTTGTTATTGTGAGTGCACACAAATAAAAGTAGAGTCTTTACAGATTCAATAGATGTATTACTGTTATCTGTATGAGCAAAAATTACAGAGCATTTTAAGTTAAATGTAAATGACCGCACAGGTGCCTCCAAGTTAACTGTCAAGCTGCTGTTCGCACTCAGCACAGACTCTTCAATAGCGCACCTTTTTCTAGGTTAATGTTGAGCCCGGTCTCATGAAAATGTGTATTAATAGCACGGTTTTCTGTTTTTATTTGCCATGCTATTTATATGTAGAAATTGACTTTGGTGTGCATATAATACACACTTTTTGCATGCATGCGATACACAGTTTTGGAGTACATATAGTATGCACCTACCCCACACCCCTAATCCTAACCATTGGGTGTCTTGTGCACGCCAAAGTCGATTTCTGCATATTAATATTATAACAAATAGAATCAGAAAACCATGGTATTGTACTGATATGCACTTTCATGACGTTTGGTTGTGTATTGTTGCTGCTGCGTACACGTTTCAGATGATAAGCTGCCTTTGAGGTCAGTGATTGAAACGTGCTAATGTGAAAGCAGATCGAGGTGTAGTGAATGAAGAAAAGTTTCAAAGTGCACCTCTAATGTGAACAAAAATGATTTTTCTTTCTAGGGCATGCTCAGCTTGTTGGACATTCACTCATTTGTCATGCTGTGCTGCTGGCCGGATCAATACGTTGTTGATTTCCTGCTGATTTCGGACGGAAATTCCTCATCTATTACACAGCAAGTGTCTCATTTTGACTTGTTTTTGTAAGATGTACAGAGACGGGGTGCTCACACATTGATTGATGCATTTCCTTGTGTTCTTGTGTAAAACAGGCCAGATGAAAACAACATGAAAATCTTGTCCTTGGTAGCTGAAGAAAACAAGGTATTCCATGATGCGTACATGTGTGTGTGTGTGTGTGTGTGTGTGTGTGTGTGTGTTGTGGTTTACTCACCCTCAAGTTGTTCCAAACGTCTTTAGAAGATTGTGGGTAAGCTGCAGCAGGTCTGGAATAACTCAAGGGTGAATAAATGACAGAATTGTTCATTTTTTGTGTGTGAATTATCACTTTAAATCTTGGCCACATTTCACTTATTCATTTTAGTTAAACCAGTGGTTCCCAAACTGGGGGGCGCAGAGTTATGATAAGGGGTGTGCGGCAAGGCTAGTGTACAGACGATTTTTATAAAAATTCAAAAGAGATAAACGGCCGAAAATATCTGCCGCACAGTCCATCAGTATTCAGCGCGCACCGCTCAATGTGTGACGCTCCTCTCAATGTTTTGCTCTATGAATGTGCGTTCCTTGAGTTACTCACGGCCCATATGAATGCTCCACTCGTGTGCCGCTTATGCTCAACGGAAAAGCAAAGTCCGCTCAAATAATGTGCCGACAGAAAATTTCTATGTATACTTGTTCCTGTTTGCAATAGCGTCGCATGCTGTAATATGCTGTAGTGCTGCTGTGCTGGACAAGGCTGGTAAAATGACACGACCCTCTCCTGACGGTTTGCTCTGCTCACATGCTCTGATAATAATAGCTTTGTAGGACTATACATTATTTTGATAATTAGTCAAAAAAAAAAAGTTATATCTGATTCTGTTTCATAGAACTGAATAAAATAATATATTGAGATTTAATATTCATATATTTTCTGTCCAATTTTATTGTTACTTTCCATAAACGTGGTTATTTTATTGGCTTGTGAATTTTTTTTATTCAGTATCATTAATATTATTGAGTTTAACTAAAAAGTCTTACAAAATGACTGTTAATTAATAAAATAATAAATAAATATTACAAAGCAGTTTCAGTTTCAGCCAAGAATTTTCATTTCGGTACATCCCTAGATTTTTATGTAAAAAGAAACATTTTCAGGATGATACAAGACCCCACTGTTAAATTATCTTGCTTCTTATACGGCTACTTGCCACATATGTAAATAATTTAATACAAAATATGAATTTCATCATATTTTATTACCTCAAGACGACTCGCAGTACCCGCTGCAGCTGTCTGTTATCAGTTGTAGTGGTTTTTGTCGTAAAAAATAACAGACCACTAGATGGTGCAGTAGATATCAGAAATGAGAATTGCCATTAGCCCAGTAAAATTATGAATGAATGACGCATAGTCGTTCTGCTCTAAGCATGGACAAGTTTTTGAAAAGACAACAAGTGCCAGGTAAACGTAAAGTAGATGATGAATCTACTTCAAAGATCACAACTACAACAAAGAGAAGAAAATATGAGAAATTCTGTTTAAAAAAAAAACAATGAATGCTGTTACATAGTACAAGCAATAGTACATAGTAAAGCTGCATGCTTTACTTTTAATGTTTCTACTCTAAAAGTGACTAGTTCCTTGTTTAGCTTTTGCAGTAAGTTGTCACACATTGAATTTTAATTATTACATTTCAAATAAATCCTTCTGAAGTTGTGGTTATTTTAATTATTACATTTCAAATAAATCCTTCTGAAGTTGTGGTTATGTTTATGTGTAAATGCGGGGGTGGAGCTTTTTTTAATTCTGCAAAAGGGGGGCCCGGCAGAAAAAGTTTGGGAACCACTAAGTTAAACCATGGGAATGAGTGAATGCAGCATGCTTACTTTTAAGGTAATGAAGGAAGGAACTGATGAAAAAAGATCACTGGTTTCTAAATTTATGAGCACAATTTTTTTACTCGTTAAATTGAAGATGTGTCAACAAAAACGACAGATTATTAAAATCTTCACATTTTCTTATCTGTGTTCAGGGTCATGCTAGGAAGCTCGTGTTTCAGTCGCTGCCTTCTATGGAGGTTTTCTACTCACTGGAAGTGTCTTCTGAGTCTTGGTTGATCCAGAACGGAATCAGTATGGTAAGTGAAACAATGGATATTAACAGTATGGAAATATACAAAATATAATGCAACATTTGTTACTAATAGGGATGCACGATATTATCGGACTGATATCGGAATCGGCCGATAATGACTTAAAATGTAAATATCGGCATCGGCCCGATATGAAAAATTATGCCGATATGTCTTGCCGATAAGATTCGCATGTTAACTCGCATGTGCTGAGGGTGTGCTAGATCATGTCAGCAGTATAGCTCATTCTTGAAGCAAAGTTTTGACTGAATGAGGAGTAGATTCACTGTTTTGGATCGCTGCATTTAAACTGAGAACGCACATACAGAATGATGCATAGCAATAGCGGGTGCAGTGGCAGCAGCGGCTATAGGAGAAAGCGCGCCGTTGTTCCATTTGGGATCATTTACTGTTGCCTGTTTCATATCCAGTCACTAGATTGCTAAATGCACATTTAAATGGTTTTATGGTGCTCTTTGTTGTAATTTGAAACCCAATGGCTATGTTTGCACATGACATGATCTGCATTTAAAATAAAACATAATTACGGCGCGCGGTCAGTGAATTCTCTTTCTCCGGCGGCGCAACGGCAAAACACACTGTTGCTCATATGAAACATTTTTCGTAAATATTATGACACAAGTGAGGTACAAAGCATTCTTTCTAAGTTAAATAATAGGTTAGCAGGCAAATGTTAGTAGCGACCATGCTTTTGGATTCATGCCGTTCGACCCCATACATTTAAAACCATAAGCGGCTATGTGTTCTGTTTTCCCGGTTGGTCACGAATTGCCACAAACTTAATAATATTTATAGTTTCTTTTCACATATCATCCCCGTCTCACCCTGTAATTTCGCAGGTTTATTTTTTTGTCATTTACTTTTAATCCATGTTGTCGTATCTTTTATGGTGGTAAACTGCGGGTGGGAAATAAAATATTTCGTGGCAATAAATTAAGAATTCGTTAATACGACTTTTTAATTCGTTCCCTTATTTTACAAATTAATAAATTAATAAATCGTAGGAACTAATTAACAAGTTGTAGGAAATAATTATGTCCTTTTCGTGTTCCGCAGCCCTGTCAAAGCACAGTGCACGGTAAAAAAATATTAGAAATTATAATTAAACATGACTTAGTGACTACATTTTAATTTTTTTTTTTAAATGTGCAAGTTAAAATTTGACGTGGTCGCATTTGTGCGAGTGCCTGATCTGCAGTGCTGAAGCGTCTGCTCCATACAGCGGGAGTTACAGAGTTACCAAGCCGTGGCATATTCAGGATTTCACTGATCACTCGAAGGGTAGTTTACACGCTTCGGGTGTAGAGCCTGGTTTGTATTTGTAGTGTCAGCACGAGTCCGGTGGTGACGGCAAAAATGACGCGACTATTCTGGAAACGATGGCGGACGGAGGATTTGGTTTTCGACTAGGGTAAAAGACCACTTGTTAAACCAGAGAAGGTAAACATGGTGGCATTCTTGTGCAAAAAAAGTGTACTGTTTTGCCAGTTGGTCACGAATTGCGACATAACTTAATAATATTTTTATTTACCCAAATCCTCACCCTTTAATTTCTTAGGTTTATTTTCTTGTCATTCACTTCATTAATCCATGTTTTCGTATCTCTTACTGTGATAAATTGCGGGTGGGAAATAAAATATTTCGTGGGAATAAATTCGTTAATAATAAATTCTACAAATTAATTTGTTCCCTCATTTTACAAACTAATAAATTAATAGATCGTAGGAACGAATTAAGAAGTTGTCGCATTGAATTATGTCCTGTTCATGTCCCGCAAAGCACCCTCACAGTCACCCAGTTTAGTTCTACTTTTCTTTTTGTTTTTGTTTTGAAATGTTGTTTTCAGATTGGGAATTCGGAAGTGAAAGCATCCGAAGTTCAGCATGAAACATAGCAAAAGTGAACTTAATTCACAAAATTCAGATCATAAATAATGCTAGCCTGCTGATGAAAAAGAAGGGATTGAATGTAAACCACTCATTACTATTTATTTAATCCTAACAAATAAGTTATTGTTAAAAACTAACTTTCCAAAAATATATATATATATATATCGGTATCGGTATCGGCCAAAACGAGATGAAAAATATCGGCATATCGGATATCGGCAAAAATCCAATATCGTGCATCTCTAGTTACTAATGTTTTGTTGTTTGGCCTTAGAATTTCTTAGTCGTGTCTTGTAGGAGTGGGTGATATACTGGTTAAAGTGATGAATCTGTGAACATTTGAATATATTGCGTTTATGCTGGTGTTACTTTGCTCAGTCTTCAGTGTCACTGCAAGGGGTGTGATGGTACACACAAATGATGGTATGTTTGGTGTGTTTGCGTTAAAAGAGAAGGGATTAAGATTAAACGGTGCTTTACTAAATACAACTTTTTATGTTTACTTGCAGTGCTGTTGTAAATCACAGATTTTTCTGTAGTTAATCACACCTAACATTCAGATCTGTAATCATACATTTATTTTTGTGTTTAATCCACAAGTTAATGTAGAAACAACTACGGTGTGTTTCGCAACAAGATATATCAATATAAATGTCATTGACCCATCCTGTGTCTGAGTCAAAATTCAGGTTCTGCATACACGAAAATACTGAATGCACAGTGGTTAAAACAACACATGCATGCCGAATTGAAAATAACCGGTGACCGGCCCGTTTTGACGTCACACTTACAGCGGCTGATAATGCATTGATGTCGTGCCAGATAGGGTTGTCACGATACCATAAAAATGACTAACGATACCAAGTAGTATCACGATACCATGCAGTATTCTGTTCATTTAAAATGTAGTTCTACAAAATGAATCAAAATTTCATAAATAACAAGCTGTAAATGAAAACAGAAAGGATTTTCTCTGAATACTTCATTAATGTGAATCAATGACTGGCTATTGTTATCCATGAAATCATGTAAACAAAACTCTTAGCACTGCACAGAGGTTGCATGAAGTGACATTTAGATGTGGTATTTATACATTTAGACTAGGGCTGGACGATATGGGCAAAAATTTATATCTCAGTATTTTTAGGAGGAATGACGGTATACGATATATATCCGGTATTTTTCCATAAATGGTTACTTGAGAGTCAAAGCCTTTATTAAACCTTTATTAAACAAAATAAAGAGCAATTATATTTTAAGCAAAATATAATTCAAACACAGGGGTTTCCCTCCCTGTTTACAAATAAACAGCTGCACAACAAATAAACAGCTGCACAAAATCTTTGATAAATAAAATACAGTACAGGTGTTTCTCCTGCTTAATACTAGACACGCAGTTTTCATTTCCCAATCTTCAATAAAATGAATTGTCAGACTCGTATATGGCTCGCATGTCCTGCTAGACCATAAATCGGCTGTTAGTGCGAAATGAGCCACTTTTGCGAGCCGCTCGGAAAGCTTCCCTCTGACCTCACTGTACATTTGCGGCAGAGCTTCTGATGCAAAGTACTTGCGATTGGGTAGCTGGTATCTTGGGTCAGTGGTTTTTAGCAGCGTTTTAAAACCCTAATTTTCCACCGTTGCTATAGGAACCATGTCTTTAGCAATGTAATACGTTACCGCATTAGTTATATCGCGCCACTTGCGACTTTTCTTTTCGTAAGGCACACTTCGGGTAAAAGATGCTTCCAGAGAGCTTTGTTTCGGGGCAGATGTTTTGGGTTATAGCACGAAGTTGTAAATACTCATCGTACTTCACTTTATGGTAAAGCTGTAAGTGGTGGAAGAGATTTGACGTGCTTCCACATTTTGATACAACTGATTTATAACATTCCCTGCAGATGGGCTGTTTTTGCTGCTCATCGGAAGTTTTAAATCCGAACCATCTCCAGATAAGTGAACCACTGTTTTTCTTTTTACTGACCAGTACGTTTTCTGTGTTGACCGCCGCTGCGTGTTCCTCCATGTCGCGTGCTACCTTGGAGTGGTCTGTTGCGCGCAGAACCTCAAACCATATCGATATGAAAGATATTGGATAATCCCGCATCGCGTTGGGGAATCATATCGATATATCCCCAGAACTCGATATACCGCCCAGCCCTAATTTAGACTGTATTTATAATTGCATAAATAATATTATGAGATTAATGTTTTAAATACAAAACTCTGAATATATAAATATGTTGGAAAAGAATGTAATATGATGGGAAACTTAAAACCGCCAGCAGGTGGCAGCAAGTGTTCATGATTGAATCACTGAGTCATTCAAACGATTCTTTCAAAACAGCTGAATCCTTCAGGAGTGAATCAAATGACTGTTTTTATGAACGGCTTAGTGTATCAGTGGTTCGCCCAAGCCAACACGGATTCGTATTTGAACACAAACGAAACAAAAACAGCACTCTTAACACTTGCTCGTGTCATACTGCTGAACTGTCATATCTTGAAATTTACACCTGTAACGGTTCATTCAAAGAACAGGCTCAGTCTCGGGGCAGCGCTGCATGTCTTTATTTAGTCTCTAGAGGTCACTGTTGTACTGCAGATTGACAGCAGGTCCTGTGTGTCTGCTGCTGGGAAGCCTGTGGGAGCAGGAAAAACTGTTTAATTAGAACTGTGGGTTTTTGCTAAAAAACGTTTCCAAAGTTTGGTTATTGATGCAGATTAACTTGCCTAACCAATATATTGGTCAGCTTCTAAAAAAACAACGCTTGATTTAGTTTTACTGATTACCACATTTACGCTGGTATATTGCCCACCTCATATATGTAGTTACGAACCAAGCGCCCTTAATACCCTGTACAGAAGCTAATTGATAAACTCTTTCCTCAGGACACGATCTATCTGCTGGAGGGGATTTTGGCGAACGCAAAGAGGTGACTAACAGACACGATCACGGCTGTCTATAAATATGGAGGGCAATGAGCTGTTGCGTTTATGTTGTGGTATGTTCTTGGCATTTTCGAGTAGCCAAAAACATGATTATTGATTTTTATATCTTCTAGCAGCCCTGAAGATCCAGTGTCTACTGTTGTCATTAGATGCTTCACCGAGGCGCTGCCAGAGAACAGGTGAGAACATGCGTGATATTGATCATAACTGAATTGGCAGTTTAATTCTGAAGTTTTTATTTTTTTTGTTTTGATTTCAGTGAGGTATTTGTTGTGTATGAGGCTGAAGGAATGCTCTGCTTGATTTTAATGTTTTTTTTTGGGTGATTCTGCATCGTTAATTTAATAATTTAATCAAAATAGTAATTATAAATTATTAATTATTTTTGTTGCTTCACTTACTTATTTAAAATACATTTTTCTCCTGATAAATTATAATAATTTATTTACATTAGTGATTGCATACAGATTAGTGGCACCTGTTGGCAAACAGATAAAGAAAATAATCTGTAATACTGTGGTTTAGCCGCTAGAGGCATGTGTAGCCCTCTACTGTATATCTGAGTGCAACATGAATGAGCTTTTTCCCAGTACTGCCGCTGATCATTCTCAGTCAGAGCTAGATGTGTCTGGCTGTGATCTGATGTTGTTATTGGAGTATTTGCGTGTATAACTGTATGTTTTGTTTGTGTGGCTGAATGGTTGAATTTATTTCCCTAATTCTCAAAGCTTTGTTCAGTTAGTCACACCTGTGTGTGTAATTTTTATTTATTTTTTTTTTTTTTCATCATCTTGATCACAGACATTACAAGCAACCTTTTTCATGATCGTTGAACCTTTTCTACTCTCATAGCCGACACAGCAAAGTCACCAAGTGTCGTACCATTCTGATCAAGTAAAACATTCAAAATGCAAAGTGTTTCAGACTAACACGACTGAACAAAACCAGAAGATTAAATACTTTAGGTATAATAAATTCAGACTTCAAAGCAATTATGTTTTCATCTTCCTCCAGACTCAACAGACTTCTGTATAAGCACAAGTTTGAAGAAGCAGAGAAATTTGCCAAAGCCTTTGGACTTGATGTTGAAGTAAGACACTAGTAAAGCTGATATACAAATGTGTACTGTAAAAGTGTTTTCATGGTGAACTGATGAGGTTTGTTTTTGTTTGTTTGTAGCTGGTGTATAAGGTTAAGCTGAATGTTGTGCTGGAAAAGCTCATCTCAGCGTCGGGCGCTGATCAAACCCTTGAGTGGCCTGAGCTCATTGAAGAGGCCAAAAGCAACCTGATGAAGATCATGGTAATATTCAGCTTTACAGCAAATGTGAACACGCAGGGCTTCATGTGATAACAATGATGAATAATAATAAACAAAAGCAAGCAAAAATTAATGTATGTTTTAGTAAATATATTTACATTTCAATAATTATATTAACACATTATTGCCATTGCCTGTGCCATTGTCAAAGTAATGCCTGGGTATATGCAAATAAATGAGTTCACTTTATTTTCCACAATTTTAGGAAACACATTTATCTGTACAGTGATACTGCTGATTGTATGTGATAGATATTTCTGGTATGTTGCTCATTCCTGTAAGTAATTATAAATTAGCACACTGAATTGAGTGAAGTTTCTGTACACGTTATCTTGTGTAAACCTGCAGAGGGCAACAGAGTGTACATTTACAATCATTACAGTCATACAGTCAGATGTAAATGTGTTTTCCAGTGTCCATATTACTAACTGTTTGTCCACATATTATTTTTTTTATTTTATGTTGTATGTTTTGTGTTCTTGCAACAGTAAACAAATTATAGGACACTGTTGCAGAACGATGGTTATTTCATGTTTGGTAACTAATGTAATAATCCAGAAGTTGTAAGAAGTGTGCCCGCAGAGAGAAAAGAGTCAAAACAGACACCAAACGAGTCCTAGAAAAGTCTAACTCTCACATTTGTTAAATACACACAATTGTATGATTGAGAAATTACTAAAAGCCTTGGGAGTGAGTCGAAGAGCCACATGCGACTCCTGAGCTCTGGGCCGACTGGACTTACATTTTCATGGTAAAATACCAGATCTACACAATAGAGTATGTGAGCAGCACTTCTGGTTGAGATGAATGTCATACTGTCATCCTGTAAATGTGTATTGTGAATGTTTAACATGTAGTTCTCCCGTTTGTCCCACAGGACGAGCAGTTTGTGGTGCAGTACTGCCTGACTGCGTCCTGGCCTACTCTCAGCATAGCCGAGGAGATGTTAAATTACACCTTGAACCGTTTCCCCTGCTGTCAGATACAAACAGCTCTGGCAAAGCTCGCCACCTTCAGCAACGTGTACGGACCCGACAACTTTGAGTACGTTCAGCTGACCGGCGACCGGTTTCTCAGTTATTCAAATGCAGGACGTGTGTTTTGTCCACCTGTTTACACTTTTGAAATAATCATTTCACCCACGTCATGTCTTTTACAGGGGCATAGTGTGGATTGACTTCTTGAACAGCACAGATTATCTCAAAGACATCCTTGCTCTTCTGAAGGAGGGGAATCTTACTGGAGCGCAATACTTGTGGCTTCGACATGAGGTAAATGCATCAGTACTCATAAAAACATGTAGTGTCATTTTTATTCAGTCTTTTTCACTTTTGTGGGGAATTCTGCAAATGTACTGAAACTGTAAAATGCTGCGTTATCAAATACTGTTATTACATGCGGTTTAATGCCGGCGCTGCCCACTGTTCCTTTAAAAACATCATTCATCAATGCACATAAACCCTTTGTGCCACTCTTTATTAGAGAATTTCATCATATGTTTTGTACACTGGAAGGTTTTTAAAGCATCAAAAACTTAATCAAAATAGTTCATCTGCCATCAGTGACTCAAAATGAATTTTATGAAGCAATGAAAATACTTTTTGTACATGAAGAAAAAAAAAAAAGTTTTACTCAACAGTTCGTCTCCTCCGCATCAGTGTAGCACCATTTTGGAGACTATCTGCTGCACCCAAGCTGTGTGCGCTGTTCTCTGTCAGCTGTGGTGCAAAAAGTGTGTTCTCATTGCTTTCTAAAATTCAGATTGAACCACGGATGGCAGATGGACTATTTTGGCGAAGTGTTTCATACCTTTCTGGGTCTTGACAGTGGTATTTAGTTGGCAGCCAGTGGGACAGTCACAAACCTCCCGGTTTTCATCCTAAATTGATTAATGATTATTTTAATTTTGGGGTGGAGTAACTCTTTAATACAATGTTTTTCTGCTGTATGTACATTTAAAAAGAAATGTCTTTTAAAGAAGAGAGTTATTTTCTAGAAAGTTTTGTAGTTTATTAATTTAATTAATTTGTAGTTGTTTTTATTAACAGATTTGGCTACACATATGTCAAAATATTTCATTACCAAATGTTTTTTCACTAAATGTTTAGATTTTATACATTATTATGCACTCAAGATTTTTTCTGGAATTTCTTTTGCTGAACACAGATGCTATTGGGCCTAATAAGAGTCTGGTAAACTTTAAAAAAAAACTTTTGTAAGTCATTTTGGTTTTGTTAGAATATGCCCCTTTATCTTGAATTTGTGCCCCCATTAATTTCCAGACCCTGGTGTGCAGTAATTTCCACTGAGATACAAGTTACTTGAAGTTGCTAAAAAGTCCTTGACATTTTCTTGATCATTTGAGTCACTTTTTTGTTATCTTTTGTTTTTTAGTTTCATTATTGGTCAGCATTGTAACTTGGTAAAGTTGTTGCTACAGTGTTTTTTTTCCTGTAATAATCAGGTTTGGATAATAAACTGTAATAAACTGTTTGTATGTTTTCCAGGGTGAGTTTGCCAGTGAATTCGATGAGAGCTGCCTGCATGCATTGCTGGGCTCCATTTCATCTGACGTCCCGTCACAGGAGCTGAGTGTGTGGTTTAAGGGTGTCGTGGTCCCGTTTGTATGGAGAGTGTTGCCCACAGGACAGGTACAGTGTGACTTCAAACACCTTGTTTCAGATTGTCTCAATGACATCAGTTTTTTTGACTGATTACAGAAAAATTAGATTAATCATCAATATTACTATCATTATTTATTTATTTATTTATTTTTTTTGCTGTCAGTCAATTAAAAAAAATATATAAATAAATAATGATAGTAATATTGATGATTAATCTAATTTTTCTGTAATCAGTCATGATTAATCACATCAGTGTTTCAGCTCTGTTCAATCTGCCACACCAAAAATCATCCCCGCCGCGACTGCCTCTCCTCACTGACATCTCAATAGCGACGCTGCTCCCATCATTCACAGTTGGGTAAATAGAGGTGAACACAGAGCTGGAATTGAATTTTGGCACAGATTGCGGGTATTGCGCATAATTCTACTCCTTCCCGCAGGTTCTACGCTTATAACGCGATGACAGAACATGCAGTTTACACATGCTTTTGACTCTTGCCTATTTAAAGTGAATTATTGATTTAATACGACAGTTCAATAAAAAAAGAAGTTAATATTAAGTGACTTGCGTTGTCTGACTATAACACAACTGCCTGATTTTACTCTGTTTTATCAACGAAAATAGTTCAAAAAAGTCACTGTTAAGCGGCTGCTCATCTCCGAGCAAACACGGTGGTGTTTCATTTATGAAAGTGCGTTTTTTAAATGAATCTTGTGAGTCAGTGATTCAATTTCCCATTCATAAAGAGTCACTTGCTTTATTCCTGTGTAACAGAATGAAATGTCTATCACTGTTTTTTTTATTATCTGTTGAATAATGGAAAGAAATAGGCTGATCTAATGGAACTACAGGGCACTAGAGGGCGCTGATTAGGTACACCTAGAAGGTATATTAGGTGAGTGGTTGGATGAGGAAGAGATTCAGTTGTGGTAGAGGGAACGCATGGTCCCTTGAAGCTACCTCAAATTGTTGTATTGTCTTGGGAAGTCCTGGTTGAGAAACCCTTCGTTTTAAGCTCAGCTTGTGAGTATGTTTAAACAAAAAAAAAACATTGTCTTTCTTCTTTCAGAATGTCTGAAATTCTTACGTTTGTTTTTGGTGTTTTTTTTTTTTGGTAGAAAACTGCAGCAGTTTTGTTGTCCAGGTACATGATTGTTTGATTAGTTGGTGCGCCGTCTGAACGAGATTTGTTTTTTTGGATACCGTTATTGTGAAGTTTCATTCCTCAATCATCTGCCAGTCGTTAAAATCAACGCAAAAGTAGATCAACATATTTCAACGCACTCAATGTTTTTTTCAGTGACTAGTTTTTTTTTCCGTGATGATTAACTTAAAGGGTTCGTCATTCAGCAGCTGAGACATTTTGTTTTGTTTTGTTTTTGTTTTTTTTGAGAGAAGTTTCAAAGACATTGGGGGTTTCTTAACTTTATTTTGGGTACATTATTCTTTGATTTAACATTTTCACCTAAGAAATAAAAAAAGATATAAGTATAAATGGAACAAGCGTTTGCTGGTAATAGTATTTCATTTTAAATCCTAGTGGTTAACCTTTTTTTAATGTGACTACTTTCAATAAAGTAGTAAAAAAGTTACACCTGAATGAATCAGTCATTCGAATGAATCAGTTGAATGAATGATTCAGTGATTAAATCAGTGACTTGCTGCCAGTTTTGGTTTCATTTTTAAAGTATAATTTCATTTATTTAAATAATTAAAATTTCGTGTTCTTCTGTGTATGATTTATAAATAATTTTTTTTTTGAATTTGACAGAAAATTAAATACTTTTTAATAATAATAATAAAAAATGCCATTATGAAGGAAAAGATTGCCCCTGTTAATCAGATGAGTCAAATATCACCTTGTCTTAGGAAGGCATATTTTTTTTTTTTCTTATTTTATTACTTCCAGTTTGCTTCTCTTTTTTTTTTTGGTTAAAATAAATTCAATTCTGCGTTTGAGCGCATGTGATTCTTGGTTGGGGAGGAGATGTGGTCCATGGGTAATAGTCCGGCCACCACAGCTGGAAAAAATCCTAGAGAAAACTCTGCTCATGTTAATATAATATATTTATGGTTACATAAGTTCATAAATCTTCAAATGAATGTAAAAACAACATAAAAAAGGTATGTTTTAAAATGAATTTAATTTATTCCCCCGATCTAAGGATGGAGCACTGATTTTAAAAGAAACCGGTAATTTGTGCTACATATTAACACATTTTAATTATACACAGAAAATCCTGGCCAGGTGGTTGGAGCAACGCGCAAGGAATCTGGAGTTAACGGAGAAGGTAGTGAACACTCAACTCTTATTTCACACTGTGTGACCAAATATCACTTTAAAGGGTAAAACTGAATGTGTCCTGATGCATCCTAGACCACATCCGCATACTCACTTTATTAGGTGTTTTCAGACTTGAGTCCTCTTTAAAACAACTGAACCCAGACCCCTTTAAGTGGACCAAGAGGTGGACCAAGTGAAAAAGGACCCACTTTTCTTTGTTCACACTGTCCTGAAAGAGGATCCTTTTTTGGGCCACTTAAGCAGTAATGGTGTCTCAGACCTCTTTGTGTTCAGACTGTTGCTTTTTGGATCTACAGTAGTCAACATTTGAAGTGGATCAAAAAAGTTAATCAAAGTTGTCCTAAGACAAGAACTGGTATTGTTTTGGTTTTAGGACAACTTTAATGAAAGGTTTTTGTTCCACTGCAAATGTTGACTACTGTAGTCCAGTTTAGTGTTTCATGGCTGACATTATGGCCTCCAAAATTGGAATATTTGTATCTTTTGCACAAAAATACAAGTTTTGTACACCTTTGTAATATTTATTTTGAATAGTTTTCCATGTTTTGTAATTGTTTATTTCATAGCACACAGGGTTTCTGCAGGATCTGCAGGAAGCTCAAATTCAAGCCTTTTTAAGACCTTCACAGATAAAATTAATGCCATATGAGTGGGGTAGGGCAAGTAACATGTTAACTGTAAAAATGACTCTAAAAAGCATGATTTACAGTTCATATAGGCCTACAGGTTTTCAAAAATAAAAAAATAATAAAATGATAAACTTCACATTTCAGCCTGTACACCATTTTAAAGAAAAGAGTCAAAAGTATCGATTATTATATTTATGGTTTAGTGGTTTATTGGCTGGTTTAATATCAATTATTATACTAAACCAGAAGAAGAGCTGATTTAAAATGCTAATTCATTCTCTGCCAGTAGGTTTTTAATAAATATAACGGTTTTCCCAGTAATGGCAGTACACAAAGCAGCACAGCACCTGTGCTCATATTTATCCAATAAAATCATACCCTTTTTAATTTTAATAATCACATTATGCTATATGGCAATGCTTGTCTTTTCTTCCCCATTGTATTTTTTATGGGCTTAAATTTGATACAATTAAATTGAAGACTTTTTAAAAAAGCACTGATGACATTGAGAAAAAAACAAAAAAAAAAAAACAGACAAATCAAATAAAAGAAAATACAGCAAACTGCTTTAAATTGTTCAGCTGCATTATAGGTAGGCCTATCCTTAAAAGCAGCATTTAAGTCAGAAATGTAATAATCAAATGAAAAAATTAAAATGCATATTATTAATCGTAATTCTCATGTTAGGCTGCTGTACTAGAGCACAGATCAGTATATTGATACACATGCAATTACTTTCTCAGATGTTTAGGTTTGATTGAGACAAAACAAACTGTGTATATGTAAACCATGGGTGTTTTGACACAACAGACTGTAAAGAGAGTGTAGTTTAGTTCCTGCTGGAAAGTGTGTGCTCGTAAAAACGTATATCAAAAAGTTTAAACTGGCAAGGCACACAGCCGCGTCACTCTTACACAATTGGTTGAAATGAAAATAAACGAGCGTACATTGCGAGTGAATAATTTATAGTGATCTGCCAGAAGAATCAGTCATTACGAACAGCCGATTTGTACGGAAACATCTGATGACCAAACTACATCGGAATTCGCGAATGGAAAAATCAAGTGAGCCTGGGTTGATTTGTGTTCACAGTGTTTTTAGCGAACGGTACTCAGACCACCTCTCGAGATGGTCTCGGTTTGGTTCGCTTCTGAGGGGTCTGAGATCGTTTGGAGTGTTCACATATGGGCCAAAAATCTCGCCGACCGTACTCAGACCCTGAAAAGGACCAAGTGTGAAAACACCTTGAAACTTCTTTGATAGCTATCTTTGATAATCAATGTGACGTCAGATTTAAAGTTTTATGAATCGGCCTCTGCATCGTCTGACACTTGATGGTTATTGATATTGTTAGCCTAAAGCTTGTCTACGTTATCAAACAGCTAATATTAGGTAATAATGTAACGCAACACAAACCGCGTTCCCGTCGCTCATCTCGGACAGCTACTGTATAAATGCCGACATCCGTAGACGGTGACGCTTTACTAAGGAGTCTCCCCTCAATGACATTTACAGCGGTCACCGCAGACTCCTATTAATAGCAGGTGAAATCTCAGGCTGTCTGGTGGCTAAAGTAAATGCGAAGACTCTCTTTCTCAGGTTAGTTCATCTGTTTTACCAATATTTACTTTTTATTTATTTGTTTTTTTTAATAGAGTGACTGGCCTCATAATGGACTGGTTCTGGCTGAACTTGGCTTGCCTTCCCTCTGGAGGTCTATGGGTTTGGTAAATGTCAAGTTTGTCCCCAGTTTTTAGTCTGTTTGACCATCTTCCTGATCAGTCAATAGTAGTACTGAGCAGAACAATACATTTACCCTCAGATTACAATTGAATTGTTTTTCAGGCTGAAAACTGTGGATCAGAGGAAGTGCAAAACTTGAGGTCACTGGTGGCAAACCTCAGACAGCTTTGTGACCTCTACTCCAAATACAACTGCCGTCTGTCACTGTCTGACTATGAAAGAGTGAGTTGTTTTTTTTTTTTTAATAGTGCATGTTTAAAACACTCTAAACTACCATTTTGTCAGAGTCTGTGCCATTTATTGATTCATCGTTTGAACACGTCGCTAGATCATTTGGTGAATGTGTTTAGTCAAAGTATTCACGATGCATTGATGAAATCACCTGTGGCAGGGAAGCACACGCAGTATGGCCTTTCTGATGCTGGATAAGGTGCAGGCGCCGGAGCTGATTCCTGCCGTCATTAAGAGCAGCATCCAACCCTACGCTCTGGAGAACGGATTGGACCTGGACCAGACACTCTTACAGTACATCAAGGTCACTGTCACTTTACTCTGTTGTTCACTGAGCTAAACTGTTAGGGCTGCACAATTTATCAGAAAAATGATTCCTGTGACAATTATGGGTGACGCAAGTAACTAATTGGTAGTGGTTAACCATCTTTATTTGATGAAATGGTTTCCAGTGCTTATAAACTAGCAGATTACTGAGTGCACTGTTAGTTACTGTGTTGACTTCCTTAAATTTATTACAATTTGTGAACAATCATGTAATAGAATTACAGAATCAAGTTGCCATTTAAATAAATCTCTTTATTTTACAGATTATATTTTATCAAGTTCAAGTAATTCTTATATTTATTCATTTTTAAATGCTATAGTTTAAAAGGATTCATATAAATGTTTTATTCATTAATTATTAATGCATCAAAGTGAAAATTCGCTGCCAAAACCCAAAATACCCATTTAAATGAATATTTCTTGCATTGTATGCTGTTGTTGTTTTTGAACTACTGGCGTCCACCTCTCAAAGCACAGCGTTCCAGAGAGAGGATCTGAACGACGTGACGCACAAGACTCAGATTTGTATTTGCGTCTGAATGTTATAGGTCAGAGGTCCTCAGCCCTGCTGCTGGGGACCCACTCTCCTGGAAAGTTTATTTCTGACCTGCTTCAGCTTTCCAGCAGTCTTGAGCTTCATTGGCTGCTTCAGGTGTGTTTGATTAGGGTTGTAGCTAAACTCTTCAGGATAGTGGGTCCCCAGGAACAGGGTTGAAGACCTCTGTTATAGGCTATACATATTAACTAGTTAAGATATAATGCGTTTAAATGAAATAATAAAAAAAAAAAAATATATATATATATATATATATATATATATATATATATATATATATATATCACGTTTGTTAATAATGATTATTCTATCAGGGTAAATAGCATTTCATGTGTCCGTCATGGTCATGTTCCATTCAGATATTTTGTAAAATTCCTACTGTAAATGTATGAAAATCTAATTTTTGATTAGTAATTTGCATTAAGAACATTATTTGAAGAACTTTAAAGGTGATTTTCTCAATATTTTGATTTTTTTTTTTTGCACCCTCAGATTCCTGATTTTTAATAGTTGTATCTCGGCCAAATGTTGTCCTATCCTAACAACTATACATCAATGAAAAGCTTATTTATTCAGCTTTCATATGATGTATAAATCTCAATTTTGAGAAAAATTACCCTTACGACTGGTTTTGTGATCCAGAGTCACATATGTTATCTTTTCCCTATTGTATTGCCACAGGTAGTAAAAGCGGATTCCTTAAACAATGGATCTATTATTGAAACGCAGTGAAGGTTTGATCATGGCAGATTTGGTTACACAAGCAGCACAAATGGCTTATGAAAAAACACACTGGCTGTATGACACTTTCATGTGAGCAGAATATCGCAGTAGAGAGATCGCTAAACTCCCGCACATGTATGTTTTCATATCATCAGCGCTTGTTCTGCCATCAGTCAGCAAGTGCACAGGGTTGCCAGATTGCACAGATTAAGTAAAACAGCAGCCAGAAAGTGTGTCCTTAAAGGGGTCATCGGATGCCCATTTTCCACAAGTTGATGTGATTCTTTAGGGTCTTAATGAAAAGTCTCTAATATACTTTGGTTAAAAATTCTCAATGGTAGTGTAAAACAACACCCTTTTTACCTTGTCAAAATCAGGTCTGCAGAAATGCAATGCAAATGAGCTCTGCTCGCCCCGCCCCTCTCTTCTCTCTGTGGAGTGACAAGCCTGTTTACTTTAGCCGTGTTTAGCCGTGAAACTTGCTAACTAGCACGTTATTAGGAAAAGTGATTGCAGAGATTCATTAAAAAAAAAAAACAAAAAAAAAAAAAAACCTGGATTATGAATGGTTCGCGCGAACATAGACATATATATGTAGATCGGGAGTCGCATTACCTTCACAAACAAACGTAATCCACTGCATCTTCAGCGGCTCAGATGTCGGGAGTAAATGACGACCACTATGTTCATTATTACATCCACCAACACAACACCTCAATCGCTCAATCAGAGATATTCTTGTCTAACTTGCATCCCTGCTTCGGCTTTAAAACAAAGAGGTTGGACTGTTACAGCTGATCTGAGGTAAGACGCTCATGTCAATCAACTATTGTGGGTGTGTCCTCTGTCATGTGACACCACACCGACAGGCATCTGAGAACGGCTCGATTTGAAAAAGGGGATATTATTTTTACAGATTAATTAAAAACCACTGCATGGATTTTTATATTATATTTTTGTACATACACTGACAACACACATTAATGTTCAAACAACATGTAAAAGTGAACTTAGCATCCGATGACCCCTTTAAACGAGAAAAGCTCTGTTTTGGGGACTTGATCTCTTCACATCTGGCAACCACAAGTATGAACGCTAGTGAAGACTTGTTGGCAATGCAAGACAACGCAAATGCCATTAACAACATTACAAAAACATTAAAAACAATTAAAAACTCATTTTCAGGATAAATACTGAGCCAGCCAATATCGTGACGATTGTAGTTAATCGAAAGGTGGATGTCGTTATTGAGATTAAAATACGATTAATCGTGCAGCCCTACCCAGTATAGTTTACAACATTACTTTTTTGCCTTCTTTTGAGTTTTTGTTTCCTTAAGAAAAATGTATGTTTACCTGAAATATTTACAAATTCATTCATATCAAATGACGCTGTATGATACCATATGCAGTGAAACCGTGATGTTTTCTGAGGCAGTAATCGTACTGTCGTAACCCTGAGCAGCACACAGACGACTGTGAGGATATCGCGGACACTGAGATGATACATGGGCGCAGTCTCAGGACATGAAAACTGATGCTTATTTTTCACATTAAAATGTCTAAATCCAAGAAATGAACTCAGTCCTAACTTTCCCTAGTCATAGTAATTATAAATATATGTTAATTATACATTTTAATATTAAGGTGTAATTCACTTGGTTATTATTTGATCAATCTATTGTAGCAGCCTTGTGTCTTTTACAGGTAAGTTTTGTTCTCATAAGAACTCATTTGTTTGGTCTTGATAACTTGTGCATTCTGACTCCTGACACAATGCCAAGGAGATTGTGCTTGGTGTGTTTTTTTTTGTTTTTTTTTAATGAATTGTTATAAAAAGTTTGATTTATTGTGTTGGCTCATGTTTTGATAGATTGGATGTGTTTCATTTTTAGGACTTGCTGGACTGCTGCAGTTCTCAGATCACATCTCTCTTCACTGAATGGGAGGCCAAAGCTGTGGCTGTACTACACTGCATGACAGACACGAACGTGAGATCGCTTCACTATACTCTTACACAATATTGCAGTGGATTTGTATATATTGTTTATTTATTAATACCCAAATTAAAATGAACACTACCAGTTCCGTGTTAGTCACCATCTGGCCTATCGAGCTGATCCTGACTGTAACATGTTTTTCAGTAGTGATGGGCAGATTGTGTAGACGTATCATTACTTTTAAAGGGTCATGAACTGAGAACTTTTCCAGTTCATCAAATGTAACAGGACATTGAACTATAAAAACATCCTGTCATTTTCAGAACTCAGAACATTCTCGCTTTTTTGAAACCAAGCTCAGAAAACGACTTGTTTTGCAGTGTGCCACTTCGTGACGTAATAATGCAATGAAAGTAAACCCTTTGCGGGAGAATTTCAAGGTTTCTACGTCGCTGCCTGTTTAGCTGCGCCCGCCGATACACATGTAGTAGGAGTGGAAATACTAGAGAGATTACTCCATCAACAGAGCCATACACATCCTCTGAGGATTACAAGACGCTGTGTAGTGTAAGATGTATAAAAACAAAATTGTTTTCTTGTCATCCTAACACTGTACGTCAGCGTTGTTGCAGCGAATCCATTTCTCTTTCATGTCAGAAGCGGCACAAGCGCTTGCAGTATGTCAGAAGTAGAACGGGACGTCATTTTACTGTGGGGTTTTGTCGTGTCAATCCGTGCCAGAATCACTGATTATGAGTTCTGTTGTCTTTAGTCACGTTGCAGGGTTACGTTACGAAAGAGCTCCAGGTCACGTCAGTGAAACACTGCTTGTTTGTTTGCTTTACTACAAATTAATTTTTAAACAAGACAATATGATGCAGATTGTTTAGAAAGACTGAAAGTAGAAGAATGCAGTGCTGGCTCTGACTATATTGGATCCAACTGTAATGTCACAACACATAAGTGTGAATAATTGTAAAATAGTAGTTGTAAAAAAAGTAGATTTAATGTTTAAAATCATTCCTTTAAAATCCAGTTACTCATTTTAACATTTGAACATTTTTTTTTCCTCTCACTGACAGCCTTTTGTCTTTGAACATGTTTTAGAAGGTGATGGACGCTGTGATTGAGATCATGTATAAGGCCGTGGTGCCGTGGAGTGACACCATCGAGAAGCTCGTTCAGCAGCACCTGGAGAAGGAACATCCAAAGTCAGTGACATTCACACATTCTTTCCTTTTGTTGTGTAGTAATAATTGTCTCTAGGCTCTCTCCGTCACTTGTTTAATCTGTGTACAGTGACGTGGCACTCAGACGTTTACAAGATTTCAACTATCTGCAGCTGACCTTTCAGCATTCAGCCCATCATTTTGGACACTTTAAAGTGTATATTATTATATCGCTGCTGTCATGAACAGTTACATGAACAGGGAAAGTTACTTTAAAAAAATAATGTATTACAGTTTTTCATTACTCCCTGAAAAAGTGACTAATTATGTTACTTTCATGTTACTTTTTAAATCAGGGCAGGGCTTGCTTTGTTTTTAATATGTAAAAGTCCTTTTACACCAAAAGTGAAATAAATTTACCTCAGGCTGAAAGAAAAGTACATTTATGCAGGAGATCACTCTTCAGATATAAAAAAAAAAAAAATGAAGCACATATGTTAGTTTATCTAAAGTAATTTTTTCTTATTAGTTTGGCTGAATTGCATCACTGAAGGTCAGCAGCAAAGACACTGGTTAATAAAATGGGATTAAATACATAAAGGATATTTGTTTTATTTAACATTTAATTATTGCGTCACATTCTGAGTTTGCATTTCACTTCATTTTGAGGAATACTGAATCTGTTTTTTGTGAGTGAGATGAATTAATGCATGTTTACATTTAGTCTAGATTTAGTCTTTTAGTCTACATTTATGGGGAGTAACTGGTGTTACTTATTTAAAAAGTAACTCAGATATTTTCTTAGAAATTCAAAAGTAATGCGTTACATTACTAGTTACTTGAAAAAAGTAATATCACGTAACTCATGTTACTTGTAATGTGTCACCCCCAACACTGATCATGAAGACATATAGGATTGTTTTAACATGATTTTCACTAAAGTTCATTTGGATTAAATGTGATGTAAATGTTTGGTCTGACTGAAATCAAACCAGGGAAGACATGTTTAGTGCAGCTGTAGCTCGACTCTGTCCAGGATTTACACTTGTTATTCAGTCTACAGTCAGACTCTGTGTTGTGTGCTTGATCTGAAAGCGTGTGAAGCTTTGTTTTGTTGATCTGTTGCTGCCCTTGCAAGCGTACTCACTGTCTAATGTTAGGCAGAGGGCCTCGTGCAAAAAAAAAACCATATGCGTCAAAGAAGCATCACTGATTACGTTCCTTTCCAGCTTCTCTAATATGGATAAAAGCATCGCTATTTCTGTAACTGATTAAAAACAAGATATAACGGTAAACGATTTGAATGATGAAATGTAAGGACAATAAACACTCATCTGCAATAATATATGGTTTATCTGTGTTCTTCAAGCCATCTCAGGTATTTTCATAAGCCATTGCTAATCGACATTCATAGAATATGAGCATAGAATATGAGCATAGAATATGAGCATAGAATTTATCATCTGCCTCATTCTGTGATGAGAATTCACATCAGATCACATAAGGAAGTTATTTCAAACACTCGACTGATGTTGTGAATTAAAAACAAGTTATAATGTTTTTTATAACTTTCGTTTTATAACTCTTGTTGGACAACAGGTTTAGAAAGGCTTATCACTGGATGTCATTAGAATGGAAGATGCTCTGCGTGTGTTGTTTTTTCAAATATATGTTTCCTCATTTCAGCACATGAAATCGCGGGCAAACATACAGCAAATTCCGAGAGAAATAAAACAAGGAAGTTATTTCAAAACCGAAAAACCGCAATTCACAAGTGTGTATTGAACCGTGGATGTCGTACTGAACGGTTCGATATTATATTGGGAATTGTGACATCCTTAATATGTATATGTATATATATATGTGTGTGTGTGTGTATGTGTGTGTGTATATGTATGTATATGTCGCATTTCTCAATATAATGGCAAACCATTCGGTACGACATCCACGGTTCAATACACACTTGTGAATTGTGGTTTTTCGGTTGCAGACTAGTGTTTTTATTCAGTTACAGCAATAGCAACACCTTTATCCATATTAGAGAAGCTGGAACGGGAACGTCATCAGTGTTTTCTCTTTGATGTGGATTTTCTGCACGAGGGCGCCCTCTGGTGTCCGGTATGAATGAAACAAAATTAAGCAGACATACACTAAACCACACTTTTTCCAGTGTGCAGAGGTTGACGGGAGAATTTTGATAATTTGTTGCAAAAAAACCCCACACTGAAGTGGCAAGATATCAGAACCGAACCAAACTGAAAACCGTGGTTAAAATCGCTGTATTGTTGCATTCCTAGCATGAATACTGTACGATCAGCTGTTTGTGAGCATTACTCATTTACAGCACATCTTTAAGCTGCATACAGTGGAGTCTCTGTGTTCACAGAGTCCTGGACACCAGTGTTTTAATGATTGAGAAAACACCCGCTCAGATTTTCAGTGTGGAGATAAAGGTTAGAATCAGTTTTTCTGGTGTTTGGAGCCGGAAACGGTGACACATGACCCCAGATTTAACAGAAAGATGAAATGTTCCTGTTTGAACACATTGCTGCAGTACAGTATTTAATTTACAGGAAATATAACTTGTAATCGAGAGGTCATTTGTACTCAGTGAGTGTTTCATATCTACAGACAGGAGCTGCTGAGAGAGGGTTACAGATTGATGGAAATAAAGAAGCTCCTCCGATGCTACGGCATCCGCAGCTTAGCCCTTTCTAACACTCGTGACATCATGGTGAGTTTGTCCTGTTGTGCGTTTTATATTTACCCGTTTACTGTTGCATACTTGCTTAAAATGTAAAGGTTTTGACTCTGTTCATGCAAGTAGCTGATGTTTCACCGCAGCTTGCTTTTATTTAGATGCTTGTGAGGCACATCCTGAAACAGGACCTGCCCAGTTCTCTCGAGGACTCACTAAAGTTAATTGAGGCCTACAAACTGAACCCAGCAGAGATCCACCATCTGCACTGCATCCATCTCATACAGCATAATAAGGTAATGCGCACACAGATTTGGCTGTTGTATTTAACACCAGTAGGGCAGCAGTGCTTGACGATAGAAGTAAAACCATTATAGACCCTCACAACCTCTTCTTAGAAGATGAACTCATCACAAATGGGTTCATTTATATAGTGGTGAATGGAAGATTATAGCATTCACATTTGCTCCAGTAGCAGGAGAATCCAGGATTGTGTTTCCATAACTTGCCAAACTTTCTAGACGTTCTCACGATACAGCCTGTCTCGGGAGACGGTGAGACTTCCTGTACTTCATACTGCAGTAAAATAAAAAGTACTGCAATTTATAGCGTGGCACAGTTTTCATGTGATCTCCATGAGTGCAAATGAGAAATGCAGATCATCTGTAAAGTGAATTGTACTGTAGAGTCAAAAAATACCAAACTATCAGCTTTAGACCTGTGTGTCTTAGTGCTCGTCTGCCTCCTGGCTCCATAGAAAACAACTTCACAAAGATGGAATAGGATTTGGGAAAATCCTTAAAAAAAGCCACATGTAGCCCACAGCATCTTCAGAGAACAGTGAGCTACTTACACCATCACCTCAAAAAGACAATGGGCAGCTTGTTGGCACAGGGATTATTAATGGAAAACAGTTTGTCTGGTGTTTGTAGAAGATGCACATCTCTAACAAAGTCATGTTCAATATATTGTAAAACCATAATTGGCAGTTTCAGCTGGAGTTGTTGTGACGTTTGGATGTTGTCTTTGCAGAGGGAGAAGTGCGTTGGACTGCTGAAGAATCTGCCCCATTCTGAGGCCGAATTTGTGATCGAGCGATTGGTCTGTTGGGCGAGACTTGAACTTCAAGACAAGCAACACATTTCTGAAGAGGTCAGAAAAAGAGTGTGATGAAAGCTACAAAGCCTTTCACATGATTTGTAAAAATGATTATATTTTCCAAATTAACATTCGCATTTTGATTTGAATTAATTTTGCGAGTGGAAAAAAAACATACAAAGTTAAGATTTGTTGTCTGTGTGAAGGGTTTTTTTTTCTTATGTATCTGTTTCTTTCTTTGCACTGTTAAAATGTTGGACATGATCCTTTTATCCATTTGTTATGCAATATTTTCTGAATTTAATGTCTTTTCTTTCAACAGCAGAAGAAATTACAAATGCTAATATCGCAGATTATGGTTGAAGCGTTGAAGTACCTGCAGAGTATTCAGACGGGTGAGTACAGTATTAATTCCTCTAGAGGAGACTGCAACATATTTTTACCCGCATCTTCAACGCATACATTCAGTCTCCTGCTGCATCCTGCTGCACACTAGAGCTGTCAAAAAAAAAAAAAAGAATTTTGAAAAAATGTTGCATTTAAATTGTAGGCGTGTTTTAAGGAGGAGGCCTTATCAGTGGCACACGAGGTGCGTCGACGATGTAATTGTCATTGCGTGATGTTTTTATTAACCTATCCAGCTGAAGCCACTAGATGCAGCGCTGCTGCGTTGTTCATTAAAAATATTGTGAAAAAAAAAAAAAACATCAATGTGGAGAACATCTTATTTACACATTATTTTGCGTTTTTTCTAGAGGGACCTCTGTCACCGCTGCGCTTGTGTCTCGCACAAGAGAGATGCATGTTTAGAAAGCCATGTAAAATTTAACTTTGAAAAAACATATCTCAATACTTAATGGTAGCGTTTTTTTCCCCCGTCCCACTGCATGTCATGTTTTTAAATGGAAAAAAGTATGTTGTGTGATTGGCTTTTGGCCTCATGCATACATGATGCTGTTTTGACTATAGTTGTTTAAGCTACTTGATTAATATAATTCGTTTAGAAACATTATTTTAAATGTTATGCACTTTTTTTTTTTCACAGATAGTCATGTTATTTTATTGCTTTGAGTAAATGTGTATTAGTGTTTTGGTCGATGCGCCCTCTTGTGGCCTCTTGTGCATTTTAAATTCATATGTAGTGTTTCAGTCATTTTGACAGCGCTACCGCACACACACAGGCCTCTGCCATCAGACGATATCACTAATCACTAATCGTGGTCCTTTTATTTACTGATGGATTTCTATTTACACTTTTGATCCTTCGTTTCTTTGATCAAACTTCTTACTTCGACTACTTTGTCATTGTGTAAACTTTACATGGATTAACTTATAAATCAAAATTAATCAAACTAAATCACTTCTAGCAACAGGTGCATAAGGGCTAACCAACATGTTAGCTTAGCATAGTGTCAAAGTCCTGAGTAGGAAACACTTTCCCCATGTGTGAGAATAGTCTGAAGCCCATAAGAAATATGCAGTTCATTGATTTGTCATCTGCTCCTCATAAAGATCTGTGTGTCCGTTACAGTTTGCTGTCCTTTCTTCTTGTAGATGATGCCTTCAAGAAAACTGAAAGTGAAAACAATCTGATGATGTTCACAGCCATTGCTCATCTACAGGTCTCAGTTTATTCATAAATAGATCTTGTTGGAAACGCATCTGAAAGTTTTGCAACAAATGGGTATGTTTGTTTTACAATGTTATAAAACGTTTCCGACTTCAGGAAGACTTTGACATCTTCTTGACCCCAGAGGAGTATGAGGATCCCGTAGTGAGACGCAAGTTCAACCAGCAGCTCATCACCGCGTACGAGAACGCGCGAGCGTGGCGGCGCTCGGGAAAACAACACCCCGACGAGGTCTCCGGCGCTCAGCTGAACGGCGGCGCCGCGGTAGCCAATGATCCGGATGGCAAAACGAAGACGCTCTCTACCGAAGCTGGGCTCCACCGGCTGGCCCGACAGCTGCAGAAGACGGAGCAGGAGCTCTGGGCGGATCTGGCGCTGAGAGCTCTGGACGCCGGAGACGTGGAGAAAGCCTTACAGATCCTCAGGTGAGGGGGAGACGAGGAAAGATCTACTATAAAAAAGTAAACTCAGTTCTTACAGAATATACAAGACGATAAGAAATATCTTTGTCAGCTGTGATGCCTGGCTATTGGTTTAAACTTGGCCCAGGTTTTTAAAAGATTTTTGGGTCAGCACACCTTAATAACTTCAACAACTGATTGACAATTAAGTTTAGAATGCAATGAATTTAGGCCCAGATTATTCAGAGCTGTAATAGCTGCTAATGATGGATATTTTGATCAATCGAAAATTTACGTTTTTTCTATGTATAAACTGTTTATGTAATAAAATGTTTTCGTAGTTTGTGTTGTTCCTTATCAGTGCAAAACTGTCCAAAACCCCATTTTTCTAAAGGGCGGTGTAAATCTGAAGCACAGCCCTTGTTTTATTCCAAACCCCTTTTTGGACTTTGGACATTTTGGGGAAAAAAAAAAGTTTATAAATTTTATATCTACCAAACTGACTTTTTTTTTTTTTTTTAAGAGGCTGCTTGTATACACATGATCAACAGATTCACAGAGCGCAGTAAATACAATAAATGGAAATTTACAAGCTGTGCTTGTTTGTCCTTGTTGTTTCTTGCTCGAAAAGCAAACATGTTTGAGCAAATGGACAAAAACTGTTGAAAGAAAATTGAAGATGTGGCTGAGTAAATGACAGCACTTTGTGTGAACTGTCTGTTTCACTCTTAACGTCTTCTGTCATATGTTTATTGTGACCTCACAGAGAGCTGTACCAGCACCACTCCAACTGCAGCACAGGACAGGTTCTGTTCAGCACGGCCCAGCGCCTCTGTCAGATGCTGGAGGAAAATGTCCCCATGGTTCTGCCTGAAAAAATGAACCTTCCTGCCGTCATCCACGGGCTGGCCTGTCAAGCCATTACAGTCTGCCACAGTGGTACTGATTTCCGTATTCTCTTAAAGTGCATATTATCGAATTATTATTATTATTTTTTTTTTTTTTCAGTCGTCTTCATCAGTTATAGATCATTCATTTGTTCTTTACACCATCTTCAGTAAAATGTGCATGCATTTCTCCTTTGACAGACCTTCTGCTGGACTGTTTGGAGCTGTGTAAAAGCACCAGAAGTGCTGCAGATGTGTACAGACAATGTCAGATTGAAGATTTTGGATTTTTTGCTAAGGTCAGCTCGCTAAACATTGTGTACGCGTACGCTCGTGTGCCAGATCATCACACCAATGATACAACAACAAATTGCTAAATTAAAAATGAGAATGAACTAAAGACTAAATGCTAACTGATAACAGGAACACAAATTCACTCATCTGAGCAGTGAAACTGAAGCCTACATTTGTCTGATAAAATATGCATTTTATTTGGAATTAGTCAGTACGTTGACATGGACAACAATAATCAATAATGTGATAAACACGATTAAGACAATACTCCAATCAAGAATCTACCAGAGATTCCAGTGCTTGCGTCATACTGTCATCCAGTAACGTTAACTCTGTGTTTGTCGTGGACGCATGAATGAAATGTTGTTGAGTGAAAGGGCAGAGGAGGTCTGTGGCTGGAGAACTTGTATCTGCCGTCGTCTGTTTGCACGCGTGTTAGCATGACAAACGATTAACTGCACTTGAAGCTTTTAATTCCTGGAGGGAACGTCGAATGGCATCGCGTGGGGAAGGAATGACGTGTGTCATTAATCGGTCTATGTACTGTAACGTAAAACGAGAACATAAACGGAATAATCTAAAAGCAACTCATGTAAACATATGAATCATAATATTGTCTTATTCAGAATAAGGTAAGTAATTAGATTACTGATGTCCATGTAAACGTACTCATTGTAAACACTGTAGATTGGGCTCAAAGGGGAAAAATAATCAGATTTTGACCAAATCGCTGTTTTAATGACTGATCTAATTAATCATCCGTTGACCAGCGATCAATTGAACTGACTGTAGCTGTCAATTCTGGGATGGATATTCTGTGTATTAGACAGTTTATAAACGCTTCTTGTTATAAATCTATAAAAAGAATCTTTACCGTTGATCAGTAGTTGAATCCTCATATTGTTTAAACAAGGATTTATTTTCAGGAATCTGCATTGAGTGGTGAAGAGGACGCGTACACAGAGTCTCATTTTCAAGATGTCTTCAATGAGGACTGCATTGTGCTGGATCCGGTCTCAGTGCTTCCACTCCAGTATAAAATCACCAGAAATCTGTTGCCGCTGTCAGGTGAGAGAACAGGACACAGACACTGCTGGGATGTTTGCAGACGAGTGCTTTGACAAACACACTTTCATATGGACATTAGTGCTGACGACTTTACAGTGATAAACGGGAAATAGTAAATGCTACAGTTTTCAGGAATCAATTAACGAGTTACTATTTCTACTTCATTTTCAA
>VONZ01001994.1:0-7500 GCA_012976165.1 Labeo catla | reverse complement strand
CCAGCGGTTAATAAACAGAACCGCACGCGTCCGGTGGAAGAATATTGTAGCCGGAGCCGCTTCTCTCTGTTTATGTCAATGACAGGTGCCGGTGCTGGGCTCCTCCACGGACGGAAATAATAGTCTGAATATAAAAACTTATTGGAGGTGAACCGTAGTGATTCAGGATAAACATGGTTTGGAGAATAGATTCATGATGTACTTGATTATTATATCAATTTTGTAAGTTATGAACACAAAAAGTTACGGACTGCAGCTTTAGTTCCAAATAACAAAAGTATATATGGCTTTATCTGTTATTAAAATATAATGACTTATTCAACAGATGTAGTTAAACATCTACTGCACATAGAGTTAAACTTTCCTTTTAGCTGGCGTCACCTAGACCTACATTAAAGTGGATTTGTGAACATTGTTTTAGGCTGCTGTTATAGATCAATCGTGCCGACTCTGTGCCCTTGGTAAAAATGAGCAAAATGTCTTTTGTGTTTATTGTGTCAGGTCACACTTTCTGATTTTCATCATCAATAATAAATGTATTTGTTTTCTGTAGGTTGTTGCCATGGTAGGAGCCCATCTCAGCTTTTTGTATAAGGATGAAGAGGAGAGGGGGAAGTTTCTGTCTGTCATCACTGATGCGGAGTGGGGCATTCAGCTTGGAAAACTCGGGGTCGGTGCTGCGCTTTTACTGAGTTTTTCATTATTTAGCTCATGTTTGACAAACATGTTGTTGTTGTTGTTGTTGTTGTTGTTGTTGTTGTTTTCTTTTTTTTATTTATTTCTTTTTTTGTTTTTTTTTTCATTTAGGTTTCTATCCAGTCAGTGTTTAGGCAGTGCCCAGAGACAAAGAGAAACTTGATTCCTACACTCGTGAAGAACAAGAACATCACACCTGACATCATACTGCATTACTGCAGGCAAGTCTCAGTGTTTGACAGGTTTCTGATAGTGTCTGTTTTTGTAAGTGTACGTGTAAAGGGTTATGAGTAAATAGAGCATAATTAATAATAACGCAAATTGCTTTGTGTTTATTGATGCATCACAAAGCATCGTAGAATACGATACGAAGATTGATTGTGTGACCGTATTTAAGGCAGTCACTTTCTACTGTCTGTTACTGGAAATGAAATTCCTTGGCACGATCCCAATGAAGTTTACACACGTTTTTGGTCCGTGAACTGGATGTCATTCAGGACGCACGCTGTCTGTGGAGGTTTGCTCAGGCCTGGCTTTAGAATTCAAGTTGCTATTTTTGAAAGTGAATCCAGCGTAAATGTGTAGATGTCATTCCCAAAACTTTGTTAGAAAACTAAAGTTTCATACAAATGCTCAGTGGATTTTATCCTAGAAGGTGCACAGAGAGTGTTCCCTTCATAATCGTTAAAAAGGCGTCACTCATCTTAGTTCATTGCGATCTCACAATATTCTGTTATAATCACAGTGAATCTTCTATTTTCATCACTTTATGCGATGATTCATGAGCAGAACTGCACTGCACAGGAACACTGTTGAGTGTTGAGTGAATTCTGACCTACTTAAACACTGTAAAAACACGGTGTAAATAGAAACTTAGAAGCTTTTCAGAGCACAAACACGCTGGATTGCTGACCTTCGATTGAGGGTGCTTTTGCCTTTGTTTCGTTTTACTTTCTCCCTCTAACACCCCTGCAGAATGTCCTTCAGATGATCATGGAGCAATATTTAATCAGTGACCTCCCCAGTGGAGTCATCCAGACTGGAAATGCCCTCTTTAAAAATGTGTTTTTTTTTTTTTGTTTTTTTTTTGGCTCTGCAGCACATTTGGATTGGACAGCGGTTCTGCAATCAACCTGTACATCACTACTCTACTGCTGCAGGAGGATCGCTGGTACGAAACGGAGATCGGAGAAGGTGATGCCGACGTTCCCATGCGCTGTGAAGAGTCACTGCTAGGAGAAGATGACATGCTGGAAAGTGCCCTTCAGATCGTTCCTCAGCTCGGCTCCACCAAAGACCTTGTGATCAGTCTCAACACGGCCCTGACCAAGGTCTCGTATCGCATGCTTGATCTGACCTTTAAGCCTAGTCTTTGTAACTTCTGCTAAAATGTTTCATAAGATTAACAGTTTATGGGATACAGGACGCTGGAATGATTTGTGATGTCGTACAGTTTGTAGTAATATGACCGTGTCCTGTACAGCTGAACCCGTACAACTACGAGCGGATCGAGCGAGTGCTCAGAACTATTCAGATGGCCGACGAGACCACAACCCTTCTGCCCCTCGGTCAGGTCAGTGAAATGACAAGCTGAAATTCATATCGCCAAACAAACAAACAAAAATCCTGTAGATCTTTGCTCTAGATATGTCTGGAGTGACTGGGATCTGAAGCGAGCGACACCACACAATTCCCTAATGCTCACTCAAGCTTGTATTGTATTTAGATTTAAAAATTCATTTATTTATCTTTATTTTATTAAATGTTTTATTCTTTTAAAGTTTCACTGTGACATCTTTCTAATGTGGTGTTTAGATGGTGGGGTTGCTCCAGCACTTGAAGTCACACAGAAGGATCTCTCCCCCCACTGATCTGGAGAGCTCGTATGTTTTGGAGAACGGTCTTGAGCCCAGCGCTCTGGCCAACACCCGTCTGCCCTTTCATCTGCTCTTCCAGACCAACCACACCTTCTGGAAGATTGTCTGTGTGTATCAGGCTGTCTGGTTTAGTTTATCGTACCCTTCCTGATTTGTCACAACTGACTCACATTTTTTTCTGTTTTAATGTGATGTGTTCTTCTCTTCCTTTGTCTGAATGTGTGGCCACAGCTCCAGAACTGAGTGAGGACACTTTACCCACGCTGCTCCTCATCTGTAAATTAATGAAGGTAACACACATAAAGGAGCTAAGATCATTGTCTTCCTTATTATTTTGTTTTTTATTTATTTATTTATTTATTTATTTATTTTTGCAGGACAAAAGAATGAATAAATGATTTAATAAATTATTATTATTATTATTATTAATATTATTATTATTATTGTGATTTATTTATTTTTTTAGTTAATCTGTCAAGACCGTGTTAATTTTTTACAGTACATTTAATATTGGATAATATTTTAAGCTTTAGACACAATCAGACATGGATCAAATATCAAAATTATTTTGATCCACTTTTGACAATCTGGTAACTATAAGTAAATTTACTACTAGCAGTCATTAGAGTATTAGTAGACTGTCTGTTTAGTATCTGCTAACACTTTTGATGGTCCTCCAACAGACATTCGACTGACTATAAGTAACTGTGTTAGTACATGTTAACTGACTCTACTAACCCTAACCTAACGCTCTATTGAGAGTCAGCTGATGTGTAGTTGCAAAGTTACTTCTAGTTACCAGAATGTCTGAAGTGGACAGTTGAAATTCCAGTTAATGTGACTGTTATCACATTTATTTACTTATTTTAGTTTTTAAGTTTTTTTTCCCGACCTTGTTACGCTTTGGTGATCCAAAAATGACTGACCTACAAATAAAGTAGCTCAGTTTATTTGTAGGTCGGTCATTTCTGAGGAGCACCAAAGTGTAACAAGGCAGGAAAAAAACACCAAAAACATAAGATAAGTAAATAACTGTGATAACATTCATGTTAACTGGCATTCCTGGGTCAAAATGAGCACAACATGAGGATAGTTTACTCAAAAATGAAAGATCTTTCTTAATTTACTCACCTTAAAGTTGTTCCATACATGTATGAGTTTATCCTGTTAAACACAAAACAACTAAGCAGCGTCAAATGCGATTTCAAATCGAAATAGGTTTTCAGTGCTGGTTTCAGTGTGCCTGTCTTGGATTTGTACTGTACCTGTTCTGGAGACGCACTGACCAGGATCAGATCTTACAGCGTTACGGCTCCGGTTTGTGTTCACACCGAAGGTTCTCTGGCAGATTTCTGGAATCAAAATTCAGTGTGAACCTACATTATGTTGCCCACACACACACTACACCATTCTAGCCCTGATTTTCAGACAGTTGTGCAGTGTAAGTGTGAAAAAGGCCATTTGACAACTTTATCACATGGTTTTGAAATGATTTTTTGCAGTATTTCTGTTTCCAGTGTGGGTGTAAATCTCAGACTTATTTAGGCTGTTTTTAGGATATTAGGTAGTGGGTTTTAAAATCATTTCCCAGAAAAAATTCACAAGTGTTATGTGAAAATAACAAACGCATGATAGGGACTAAACAAAATCACCACTTTTACAGTGTTTTTTTTTTGTTTGTTTTTTTTAGGTTAATCCTGATAAGCTGTATGTTTTGGCTGTGAACCATGTGTTCAAGAAAACTCTCTTGCCTTTGCTGACGGATCAGTCAAAGAAAATCCAGAGCGTTCCTGCCAGTAAAGAGTTGTCCAGCGTGGCTCAGAGCATCTTTAAACACGCGCTGTGCATTCACAATCTGGAACTTGCTGCAGCCACGGTCCATAAAATTGCCCAGGACCTTCCTGCAGGTACGTCAAGTGCACTAACATTTCATGTTATATAATATATCAGAATCCTCTAAAGCAGTGATTCCCAACCACATTCCTGGAGGAATCCCCCCCCGAACGCTGCACATTTTGCATCTCTCCTTTGTCTGGCACACCCAGTTCTGTACTAATGAGCTAAAGATCTGATTTAGGTGTGTTTAAGGAGACATGGAAAACATGCAGTGTTGGAGGACCTCCAGGAACGTGGTTGGGAACCGCTGCTCTACAGCATCACAATAGCACTGAGTGAGAAACAGAGTTGTTTTCATTGAATGTGTTGTTCACTGCATTCGTTGCTGATGCTGCAGTGGACGTGAGTGAAGGAAACATATTAAAATAATTTTTCTGAAGAGTTTTTTATATTTATTTTTCAGGTGCACAAAAGACAGATTTCTTAAAGTTCAGTTTGGAGCTTGTACACAAGTTACTGCAGTCTGATACTCTGGAGGTATGTCAGCTACTCAGAGAATAAATATGATATGAAATATTAATGTAAATATTATTATATTGATTTGGGAACAAATAGTTTTTGGTAATGTGAAACTGTTTGTTGCTTTTTTGATAAATAGATGAATATAAATGGGCTTAGCTGTTAAATCATGTGTCTTCAGTGACCTCTTGTGATCAGATGTTATTGAGCAGGGCTCGACAGTAAGGACAGTAAGGGCCGGTGAGAAATTCGTCCAGGGCGGTTGACGGATTTGTCACTGGCCCGATCGGACCCCTGATGAGCTGCCACCAGCATTTATCATTTGCATGTGTTTTAGGCCTGGCCAATTTGAACATTTAAGCTGTTTCAAAGCATTTCAGTTCTCACACGCTGTGTCCTGTGTGCACGTAGAGATCCACATCTCAAATGACTCTTTCTCGTGTTCCTGCACGGACAAATACAACTTGGCATTTGGAACATTCAAGAGATTCTCAAGCATTTAAAGGGGTCATCGGATGCTAAGTTCACTTTTTCATGTTGTTTGAACATTAATGTGTGTTGTCAGTGTATGTACAAATCTACACTATAATGATAAAAATCCATGCAGTGGTTTTTAATTAATCTGTAAAAATAATATCCCCTTTTTCAAATCGAGCCGTTCTCAGACGCCTGTGGTTGTGGCGTCACATGACAGAGACCGCTCCCACGACAGTTGATTGACATGAGCGTCTTACCTCATATCAGCCGTAACAGTCCAGTAACTTTCCATGTTTTGATGCCGGAGCAGGGATGTAAGTTAGTCAAGAATATCTCTGATTGAGTGATTGAGGTGTTGTGTTGCTGGATGTAATAATGAACATAGTGGTCGTCATTTACTCCCGACATCTGAGCCGCTGAAGATGCAGTGGATTACGTTTGTTTGTGAAGGGAATGCGCCTCCCGATCTACATATATCCGTCTGTGTTCACGCGAATCATTCGTGATCCAGCTTCACTTACAGCAGAAGTGAGTATAAGCGTTTTTTATGAATCTCCTTTCCTTTATGTGCTAGTTAGCAAGTTTAGCGGTTAAATGTGGCTAAAGTAAACAGGCTCGTCACTCCACAGAGAGAAGAGAGGGGCGGGGCGAGCAGAGCTCATTAACATTTAAAGCAGCCTCAACCAGAATGAGATGATTTTTGCAGAGCTGATTTTGACAAGGTAAAAAGGGTGTTGTTTTACAAAACCATTGAGAATTTTCAACCAAAGTATATTATAGACTTTTCATTAAGACCCTAAAGAATCATATCAACTTGTGGAAAATGGGCATCCGATGACCCCTTTAAGGCCAAGACGCTGTGAATAACGGCTCGATTCAGTGTGTTCCGCATGCGCAGCGCAGACATCTGCATCTTAGGAAATGCCCAAACCTCGTGTTGTATTTCTTTCCACATCTTGCGCTTGAACGGACAAATACTTACAAAAGCATGTGAGAATTCCCATCTTGGTGCTTATTCTCAAACAGTTGCTAATATCTTGGGTCGGGGTGCTCAACCCTGTTCCTGGAGATCGACTTTCCTGCAGAGTTCAGCTCCAACCCTGATCAAACACACCTGAACCAGCTCATTAGGATCTGAAGGAGCACTTGATAATTACAGACAGGTGTTTGATCAGGACAGACAGGTGTTTGATCAGGACAGACAGGTGTTTGATCTAAACTCTGCAGGAAGGTCGATCTCCAGGAACAAGGCTGAGCACCCCTGCCTTAGGTGAACTTAAACGGCTGAGACATAATTAGATTGTTTACTGCAGTGGTTCTCAATCCTGGTCCTGGGGCCCCTGCTCTGCACATTTTGCAGCACACCTTAATAACTGCAACAACTGATTGATAATTAAGTTTAGAACACAATGAATTTAGGCCCAGATTATGCAGAGCTGTAATAGCTGCTAATGCTGGATATTTTGATAAATCAAAAATGCAAGTTTTTTTTTTTTTTTCCGTGTATAAGAATATACAATGTTATTTTACATTTTATTATTAATTTCTGGACCTAAACACATGGAAACCTAGAAACATAAAGCATTTTGTTCTGTTTATTGAGTGCTATTGCCTTTAATTTGTTCATTTGTTCTTATTTACCGTCTGTGTGCTTGTCTTTATTAATGTTTGAACTATATATTTGTTAGACTTGTTGTTTTTGCTGTGGAATTGAAATTGAGAATTGTAAGATTTAACTGATTTTAACTGAAATTAACATGTTGGTCTCATATATACATATTTATTAGAATACAAGATAACATGGGTCAAAAACAGTGATAACTAATCACATCACTTGCTCACCTGTGGATCGTCTGCAGTGAATGGGTGCCGCCAGAATGAGTCCAAACAGGACAACATCATCATTGCAGCTCCCTGTGGATTATTATGATGTGTTTTATCAGCTGTTTGGACTCTTGTGCTGACGGCACCCATTCACTGCAGAGGATCTGTTGGTGAGACAGTGATGGAATGACACATTTCTACAAATCTGTTCAGATGAACAAAGAAACTCATCTACATCTTAGATGTCCTTTACATATGGATAGAATCTTTA
>VONZ01001993.1:0-77822 GCA_012976165.1 Labeo catla | reverse complement strand
GCGGAATGGGCTGTGGATCTGCCGGGTGAGGAAGGAGATGGGGGTCACCCGTCTCCATTCCCTCCAGCAGATCCAACTGTGAACCCCAAGAATGCAGCAATCACTCCGCCTCAGCGGCAGCGGGGCCAGCACCCTGTGGAACGCTGGTGAAGGTTCCCTCCTCAAAGAGAGCCTTCCGGGAGCGGCAAAGGAAGGAGCTCACAATGTGGAGAGTCGTCTACCTCAAGAGCCGACACAGCGTGCTGTGTGTGTCCCCTCTAGTGATGTAGCGCTCGCAGGGAGGAACACACAGCCTGTAGCGTGATCCGCTTTCGCCCCTCTCTTTATTGCCCTTGCTGTGAGATTTACCAGTCATCACCCTCAAATAAAAGTTGTGCAAAAACTGGCACGAAAAGTTTTTGCATAAAAGGCAGAAAGACAGAAGCTGATGCCGGCTCCACTGCACATGCTTTTGTGCTTCCTGGTCGCTTACGTCACCCGCCTGTGACGTCTCGCCCTTCGATTGGCCAGATTACAAGTGTTCATAGCATGGTCTCGCTGTAGGTGTTCCCATAGCGTTTTCAGAAGCAGCTTGAGTTCCTGAAGGGGAACTACTGATTTTACGACAGAGGGCACTCTCAACAAAAAAAAAAAAACTTTGATCCATAGAAACAGACCGGCCCATATTTTCCCAGAACATATGCTGTTTAAATGCCATGATCACTGATAAATCTGCCCTTAATGACATTAAAAAAATAACAAAATTTATCAAGTTGAATCACATGTTGCACTGTTCATACACAATCTTAAACAGTGTTGGGGGTAACGCATTACAAGTAACGCAAGTTACGTAATATTATTACTTTTTCCAAGTAACTAGTAAAGTAACACATTACTTTTTAATTGACAAGAAAATATCTGTGTTACTTTTTTCCAGTAAATCCAGTTACTTTTCCCCCCATTTATTGATTAAAAGCTCTGCTTTCCCCATGTTGAGGACAGAATATTTAGACTGAGGACACAGCTGTGTATTACTGCGCCAGAGAGAGAAAACACAGTGATACAACACACAAGCAGTTCTGCTCAAAAACATCTTGAATTAAATGGGTAATAAAAAGTCCCCCATACTGTAAGAATATGAAACTGACTCTTACTCTCATCAGTGTTTTACAGCTCAACAAATGTCTGAGAAATGATTTCCATTGTTGATGTAGCCTAAATGTACAATCAATTTGGTTTAATCAGATTAAATAATATTTTTGACTTGAATATAACCAATTCATTAGAAATTACCACATGACATTTTTTTAGATTACATGTAACTATTTGCTATGTATAGTCAGTTATAAAGTGAAAGTTAAAGTCAAAATGATTAATCTTTGATGAGAATACTGCTGATGTTACAATAGAGGACACTCTCTGCCTTCATGAAAAACAGATTTTAGCAGATCAGGGATTTTGAATGATTAACGCAACATAAAACATATTACTAACATAACTGAATCATTTATAGTGTTTCTGATGTAGGTCCAACAGAACCATACTTTCCAAAATCAGCGCTATTACAGTCAACTAAAACTAAAACAAACAAAAAAAAATCATTATTGCTTAAAATACATTTTAACCAAAGTAAAATAAAACAGAAAAAATAAACTTTTTTTCAGCTAATCAACATTTCTCAATTTTAATGCCATAAATGTTTTGATATAAGCAATAAATGATATTTTTTGTCACTTCTAGGTGTTTAGCTGTTAATGTTAATTACAATGTTAATTACAGTCACAAACTCTTTATATTTTCTGGTCATAGACTTTATCCATGTAAATAATAACTTTATTAAATTCAAAACTAAAAGCCTTGTTTAAAACAATGTTCAGGACAGTGTGATGCATGTAAAGTTATTCATTAACAGCTCTGTATGATTATGTAAATGTCCTGTTGCATATTTAAACAGCAGGCATGAGTCAGTTTATACATTCATCTGATCACTAGAGGGAGTGAAGAATCACTTCAGTTCATTCAAACTGTGCTGTGAAACAAACCATGATCTCTTCATCTTTACTGTTGCTTCTGACAGTGATATCCTGTAAGTTTAGTTTACTTTCTGTGTGATACATCATGTTGTTGCTAAAAAGCTTGTTAATTTTTTAATGTTATGCTCTTTTATTAACTGGTAAAATTTGACTTAATACAGGTATTGATTCATATGAACTCACTCAGCCTGAGTCTCTGACTGTCCATCCTGATGCCACTCTCACTATCAACTGTAAAGTCTCATATTCAGTTACAATCTCTAGTACAGCCTGGATTCGTCAGCCTGCAGGAAAAGCTCTGGAGTGGATTGGATTGATCTGGAGTGGTGGAAGCTTAGACTACAAGGATTCACTGAAAAGCAAGTTCAGTATCACCAGAGACACTTCCAGTAACACAATAACACTGCAAGGAAAGAATATGAAAGCTGAAGACACAGCTGTGTATTATTGTGCCAAAGAAACACAGTGACAGACGCCAACAGACTCCCTGTACAAAAACATCATCACAATACAAATAAAGGCTTATTATTAAACATTTAATTCATTTTATAACTGTTTGAAAGATGTAACTTTACAACAAATCAAAAACTGTATAAATAATAGACATACATATTAATACATAATATATATGTATATATTCATATTTCAGTTTAGAGTGTTAATGTTTGCTGATATAATATTCATAGATTTACATTGTTTCATTTGATTGAAAAGAGTTTAAAATAAATGAAAATATGCTCAGACACAGCAGAGATGAATGTTTTGCTGAAACTTTTCAACATTGTGTAATAAAGAAGCAAAGCAAGTTTTATGACATTTGGTTATTTGTTGAATTGATTAATTTATCTGATCAAAAATGAATAAGTATGTGTATTCAGTATTTTTGAATCAAGATGAAAACATGAATACAGCATTACTGTTTCACACTTGTTCCCATATGAGACTATTTATTTTTTCTGTTTCTCTTTTCTTGCTGTGATCTGTTCTGTTTAATTCAGTTATCAAGCAGCAGGATACACATGTTATCTAGCTGACACTGCAAACAGCATGAGCACATGTGTGGACGCAACAAGTATAATCAACAAATGAAAATAAAATGCAGAAAATTATTTTTTTAATTTGTGTCTCATTTACAGAGAATTCTGTATATAACAGGCTTATAACAGTGAACGAAAAGATGGATATTTATAATTTTAAGCAATAAAACCACACTGGTTTTATCTCTTGTTACTAGAAGTCAACAGGTGGCAGCAGAGAATTACGATGAAGGACACAACAGTGTTTTATGATACACAAAAATAAACAGTGATAAACCACAAGCAGTTCTACTTCAAAACATCATGACTAAAAAGTCAAAAAATTCCTCATACTGTACAAAGGAATATAAAAGTGCATATGAATTGTATCGTATTTCAAGAGATTTTTTTTGAGCATTTTTATCAGAATACAAGTTTGCAACATTATTAGAGGCCTTTAAACTTACTGCTGCAGGTCCAACAGAAACATGATTTCTTAACTACTGCTATTGTTGCTCTCAAAAATTCTTTTCAATGCAGTATATCAGTTATATCAAACCCTCAAAAAGAATTAGAAAAGTTAGAGAAGAAAATTATGTAAAATCAATTCATGTCCACTTTCATGAAAAGTTCTAAACAAAACGTCATAAAGTCTCTAATGAGAGCAATAAATGATATGAATCCTAACATTAATATTATTGTAGCATGCAGATTTGATTAGTAGCTCTGTATGATTATGTAAATGTCCTGTTGCATATTTAAACAGCAGGCATGAGTCAGTTTATACATTCATCTGATCACTAGAGGGAGTGAAGAATCACTTCAGTTCATTCAAACTGTGCTGTGAAACAAACCATGATCTCTTCATCTTTAGTGTTGCTTCTGGCAGTGATATCCTGTAAGTTTAGTTTACTTTCTGTATTATTTATGTAATTTTGTTAGCAAAAGTCATGTTAACAGTTTTTAAATGTCATGCTGTCTTATGAACTGGTATAATTTGATTTGATACAGGTATTGATTCATATGAACTCACTCAGCCTGAGTCTCTGACTGTCCGTCCTGATGCCACTCTCACTATCAACTGTAAAGTCTCATATTCAGTTACTGACTATGCTACAGCTTGGATTCGTCAGCCTGCAGGAAAAGCTCTGGAGTGGATTGGATTAATTGATGATGATGAAAGCTTATACTACAAGGATTCACTGAAAAGCAAGCTCAGTATCACCAGAGACACTTCCAGTAACACAATAACACTGCAAGGAAAGAATATGAAAGCTGAAGACACAGCTGTGTATTATTGTGCCAGAGAAACACAGTGAGAGACGCCAACAGCCTCCCTGTACAAAAACATCATCATGATATTACAAATTAAACATTTTCTGTTGATTTTCCTTAACGGTTTAATTTTCACAGAAAAAAAAGTTTTCAAATTTCATAATGACATAGATATTAATTCAGCTTGTTCAACAAAATTCCATTAAAAATCCTTATAATGAAGTAAATGCATAATTTATCACCAAGTAATGTAAAATTTGAACTGATATAAAGAAAATAAACATTAAAATACATTAAAGTAACTTGACATTATCATTGAAGAGCAGCAATAATAATTTTCATTTTGATTACATAATAATAGCAATATATACATATCAAAGTCAGACATGCCCCTTTGCCAGCTGTGATGCCTGGTTACTGGTGCCAGGTTTTTAAAAGATTTTTCGTCAACACACCTTAATAGCTTCAACAACTGATTGCCAATTAAGTTTAGAATACAATGAATTTAAGCCCAGATTATGCAGAGCTGTAATAGCTGCTAATGGTGGATATTTTGATGAATCGAAAATGTAAGTTTTTTGTATAATCTGTGTGTGTATATACGTGTGTGTGTGTGTGTGTGTGTATAGCCACTCACCAGTCCTATTACATCTTAGTATATTATACATATAATATTCAATTTTAAAGCTCCACCCAAATGTAAACGACATTACACACAATATTTCTACCAGCAGCATTTAATAACATTGTTGAACATCCTGCATCATTTGAAATGGCGGATATTTCATTCTTTTTTTTTTTTTCTTGGTGTGCTTTTTTTCTATTTTGTGTATTAATATTTAATTTCCAGCTTCAAATTTCATTAATGGACTGTGTATGTTAATACTGATGGGTCATTATATCTTTCAGTTGTTTTAGGTGTTAATGACCAAAGCCTGGATTCCATCCCATCAAGTCACCAAAAAGCCTGGAGAAACTTTGAATCTCTTATGTAAAGGATCTGGATTTGATTTTGGTTATTTGGAATGACGCCAGTAAAACAATATATGCTAAAAGTGTTCACTAGAGATCACTGAATCACTGAGATCAGAGAAAGAGATCACTAGAGATAATTCAAACAGCATGGTGTATCTGAAACTCTCTGGTCTGACAACAGAAGATTCAGCTGTATATTACTGTGCAAGACACACAATGATGCAGAAAAGCACTGAGCTGTATAAAAACATGCCAGGGAGGGGGAAAAAAAGAGCAGATGATGCTACAGCACAGTGCAACTTTGATCGAAACAGGCTAAAGAAAGACATCTTCTGCTAAAGGTTCATATATTTCCCCATAATATAAGCCATATAAATGCCATGACTACTGATATGCCCTATCTGATACTGAAAAAAATAACCCGGCAAAATTGTGTTTCATGTTTTATGGGGACATTCCCTAGGTGTAATGGTTTTTATACTGTACAAACTGTTTTTATACTGCCCTACACCTACTCTACACCCAAACTCAAAACAACTCATTCTGCATGATTTATAAGCCTGTTTCCTCATGGGGATTTAAAAAATGTCCCCACAAGGTCAAAATTTACTGGTATTACTATCCTTGTTGGTAATGCATTTGGTCCCATTAACATGATAAATACAGTACCAGGTACACACACACACTGTCTTTAGCAGTTCTTTGGCATGGTTAAGGTGCTATAGTACCACTGCCATACAAGAAACCCTGTTTAGTTATTTATTAAATATTCTCTAACTCTCTTAATTTCTTAGTTAGTTGGGGAAAAGATAAAAAAATGACATTAAAATACAGTGAAAATACAGTGTAAAATACTTTTTGAAAAGCATAGAAAAGCATAAAAGTGATTCAAAACAGCTTTTGCCATTATAGCAAACTGCCATTCATGGCAAACACAGAGTGCAGTAACATATCTAAAATCTAAGGAGGAGAATGGGGTTCCTCTTACAGTTTTAAATAGCATTATTTGACAAAGGTGCTGAAAAGTGCTGACAGTGGTTGAATACAAGCCAAATGAACCACTTTTAGTGCTATTTAGCACCATTTTTGTTGTGTGTAATTTTCTAATTACAGCATCACAATCCACTTATCCATCCTAGTCAACACTGTCTTCTGAAAGAAATGTAAAAACAACAACACCACATAATACAAAGACACATATAAAAATATGTACATATTTACAGGTTGCATATGCAGAACTGTATGCAATATTTATTTGAGTATTAGGATGGAAACAAGCAGCTTGTTCTTGCACGTCTCAAATCATGATCTCCTCATCTCTCTGGTTGTTGCTGCTGCTGGCAGCTGTTTCTTGTAAGCCTTTGTAACTTCTATAGATACTTTATAAAAAATACTATTGTTATACATAATTATATCTCTAACATGACCATATTTTTTCCCCTCAGGTGTCCACTGTGTTGAACTGACCCAGACTGAATCTATTGTCTTAAGTCCTGGTCAGGTTTTGACACTGCCCTGTAAAATCTCTGGATATTCAGTGACTGACAGCAGCTACTGCAGTGGCTTCATTCGTCAGCCTGCAGGAAAAGCTCTGGAATGGGTTGGAGTGATATGTGGTGATGGTAACACATATTACAGTGATAAACTGAAAAGTAGATTTCAAGTTTCCAGAGACACTTCCAGTAACACAGTGACTCTGAAAGGACAGAATATGCAGACTGAGGACACAGCTGTGTATTACTGCGCCAGAGAGTCACAGTGACACAGAGCAGTTACTGCCTTGTTCAAAAACCAAGTTAACAGTCAGCACACATATACTGTTATTATTAGGTCTAACAGTTACAGATCTAGATCTTTAAAAATGAGGATATGAGGCAAAATATTGAAATATTTAAACAAATGATTAAATAAACAATTAATTCATAAATTGTGTCAATAAACTAATACATATAGATTAAGAGTATTAACAACCTTTCAAAGCAAGTGAGTAATCAGCACTCTTTGATATCTTCTCATTTTCTAATTTTCAAAAAAAAAAAGCATAATACCTTAATCTCTGAAAACATTACATAATAATTTATGATTTTATACATTACATAATGAAAGTCGATGACACTTGTTTTCCACCATTTCTTTTTCTTGAGTTTGAATGTGTGCAAAGGATTGTGGGTGCTTGGAGGACACAAAACCTTCAAAATACGCTGAACGAAGGACACAAACTGAAGGTTGCCTTCCAAGGATCCTTCAGATTCGAAATGGTCTTTGACTGCATTTGATGACGTAGATATGTTCAATACTGTTACAAATGGTCCACCCATCTACACTTAATTAATCAGATGAGAGTTGAAGATATTGATTCAAACATATTGCTAACATAATTTAATAAGTCTTTCTAAAATACATTGTAACCAAAGTAAAATAAAATAGAAAACAGTAAACTTATTTTTTTCAGCTAGTCAACACTTCTCAATTTAATGCCATAAATATTTGATTATAAGCAAGAATTGATATTTTTTGTCACTTATAGGTGTACCTGATGTAATTACTTACAGTCACAATGTCTGCAAACTGTTTACATTTTCTGGTCATAGACTTTATCCATGTAAATAATAACTTCATTAACTTCAAAACTAAAAGCCTTATTTATAATAATGTTCAGGACAGTGTGATGCATGTGAAGTTCATTAACAGCTCTGTATGATTATGTAAATGTCCTGTTGCATATTTAAACAGCAGGCATGAGTCAGTTTATACATTCATCTGATCACTAGAGGGAGTGAAGAATCACTTCAGTTCATTCAAACTGTGCTGTGAAACAAACCATGATCTCTTCATCTTTACTGTTGCTTCTGGCAGTGATATCCTGTAAGTTTAGTTTACTTTCTGTGTGATACATCATGCTGTTGCTAAAAATATTGTTAACAGTTTTTAAATGCCATGCTTTTTTATTAACTGGTATAATTTTATATGATACAGGTATTGATTCATATGAACTCACTCAGCCTGAGTCTCTGACTGTCCGTCCTGATGCCACTCTCACTATCAACTGTAAAGTCTCATATTCAGTTACAAGTGATTATACAGCCTGGATTCGTCAGCCTGCAGGAAAAGCTCTGGAGTGGATTGGAGTGATCTGGTATAATGGAGACTTATACTACAAGGATTCATTGAAAAGCAAGTTCAGTATCACCAGAGACACTTCCAGTAACACAATAACACTGCAAGGAAAGAATATGAAAGCTGAAGACACAGCTGTGTATTATTGTGCCAGACAAATACAGTGACAGACACCAACAGCCTTCCTGTACAAAAACATCATCATCATATTACAAATTAAAAGTGTTTCTGATGATTTTCCTCATTCTGACTTTTACAGATTCATAGAAAGTTCAGAGCTCAAACATTATAATTCATTAATTCAGCTGGTAACAAAAACATACTTCAAGGCAAGACCAATAAATGTAAATAAATGCATAATATACATTAGCGTGTTTTTTTTTGTTTGTTTGTTTACATAAAACTGAACAATAATTCTTTCTAGTTCTAAAATATTATATTAGGCCTATATATTATGAGGCAAAACTATTGCTTCTCTGTGCTAACCTTTACAATCTGCTAGTTAAATTCAAACTTTTCATTCATATTTCTGTCTTCTCCATTTACCACCCACAAACTCAATACGTTGATGTAATTCCTGTCTCCTCGTAATTGTGTCACAAATGCATTCTTGGCATGTTTGCACAATTTAGGACATCCTCAGACCTCAGTCATATGACAAAAAGGCATTGTACCTCAGACTAAAACTCTTCAGCATTGGAACTAGCCTTTCAGAAAAAACAAAACAAAACAAAACTAAACTAAAAAGAAAGAAAGAAAGAAAGAAAGAAAGAAAGAAAGAAAGAAAGAAAGAAAGAAACAAACAAACAAACAAACAAAAACAATGTCAAGTGTCAGGTCTTGGTTGCTGTAAAATAATTTTGGTCAAAAAAGTGGATACCACTTAATAGATATAATGGATACCACAGTTTAAACATAATTGCTGATAAGGTCATGATTAAATTGTTTATTTGTTGATTTGTTCTCATTCTCATTCTGTGTCTTAAAGCAGTTCATTAGCAAGAATAATAAAAACATTAAAATATTTAAATAATAGTATTATTGAAGCAACAGACATTTATGGTGGCAAGTATCTGCAAAAAAAAAAAAAAGAAACAAATAAATATTTACTGATGTGTGACCCTCAGGAAACACCTGCGTTTCGTTATTGCCTCTAAAAAAATAAGTGAAAATGCATGTATAGTTTCATAAGATCTATTTAAATTCTAGAACTATAAAGCATATAGAAACCACCTAAATACATTCTGTTAAAGCTTATTCAAACATAAATAAAAGACAATGAAGAAATTGTTATATCCTTATGTCTTCTTAGGAAGTGATATCAGAAGCAGTTTATGTGACCCTGATGCTTGTAATTTTAGAAAAGGTGTCTAATCCAAATACTGCTAATCAGACTAAACATATGACATTATTATGACATTTCAATAAAACTGAGATGGTCATTTGCATCTCACAGTATCATTTCTGTCCTCACCCTTTCCATCTTCCTCCACTGTGTGAGGGTCTTTGAGAGCTTCTTTTATTGTTGTTTCCAGATTGATAAGAGTTGTGTCTACTTTGATTATAATAATTTTGGGGTTTTGATTTTTGCCATTCATTGTCAAAAGAGGAAAAAGAAGTGTCGGATGAACTTGTTTAAGAAATGTAGGCTAAGCCGCACTGGTCACAGTCACCGCCACTGTGTTTGCCCAACATGCACATTGACTGTACTTCTGAGCCTTCACCATGTCTCCATTATTCATCTTGCTTCTCACCTTTAAAACAGTAGATGAAAACTGAGTGAATTTGAGTATAGACTCACATGTTGTTCTAGAAAGAAACATGCTTTTATCTCACTTACCTTTAACGAAAATATCAGTGCAGCAAAACCCAGAAACAAGCAGTTGCAAAACATGATGTTGAACACTGAGCAGCACATGTGGTCTTTTCCTTTCAATTTTACCCTCACATGGACGACTTTAGGTGGAATCCCTCCATTATATGACTCAGAAAAATTGTTAATTTCAACTGCCACAGTTTCTCTGGCAGAATCCTGAGAGGGAATCTCATATATGTTCTGATGTTCCATTATGTTCACAAAAATGAATCAGTAAGGAGTCACTAATTTGCTGCTGCTTCTGTTGTGTGTGTTACTGCATGTTTCTGTTCTCTTATATTGTCCTAAATGTGTGCTGTCAGTTTCCATTAACTCGCCATTTGCGATGTTTCAGTATCAAGCTATTGCATCTGGATCTGCTGGAAAAGCACTGGAATTGTTTGGATATCTTTGTAGAAGTGGTGGCACTGACATTAAAGACTCAGTGAAAAACAAGATCAGTTTCACTCAGGACACGTCCAAAAACACAGTGTTTCTACAGGGAAATAATTTCCAGACTGAGGACACAGCTGTGTATTACTGTGCAAGACACTCACAATGACTAAACAAGACACAGCTCTGTACAAAAACCTGAACACATGAATCAGATATACGTAATACCAAGGGCATTAGCCTTTCATCAGCACCTAACCAGCCCTTATATAAATAGCCCTTACCTGAAGTACAGAGTTGTTTACATGCTGCACAAAATAATGACCTGATTCATTGTTGCTAAATGATAAAAGACGTGTGCAAGTTATGTTTCCTATTAGGTAAATATCCACTTCATTCACTGCTCTTTTTATTATTTATAAAATATCCTGTTACTATTTCTGTGTGGGAAACTGCTGCAAACAATTTGCGTAACTGACTTTAAACAGATGAAAAAAAATTGTCACACATAACGCTTTGACTGTAATATTATCAGAAAAAAAAAATTCTTAGGTTGATATATGATAATGTCCAGTAACACATTATGATTTATCAGTAACTGGGACTCGTGCCACAGTAAAAGGGTCTAGAGCTGTGGATTTCAATCCTGGTACTGGGGACCCACCGCTCTGCACATCTGTGACCTTGGAGCACAAAACCAGTCATAAGGGTCAATTTTTCCAAACACCAATCTTTCCATTGATGTATGGTTTGCTATGATGAAACAACATTTGGCAGAGATTCAACTATTTGAACTATTATATGTCTCTCTTATCTGACACACTCAGTTCAATACATGGATCTCTCTCCTATAGCGAGCTGATTAACTGAATCAGGTTTGTTAAATAAGACAGACACACAAAATGTGCAGAGCAATGGGTCCCCAGGACAAGGATCGAAAACCACTGGTCTAGAGACACCCCTGCATGCTACCATCTCTCATCACACATGCATCCACACATTTTCACTACTTAGTCACTAACATTTAAGAAATATGTTCTCATTAATTTCACATATACAAATTATCTTTTGCTTACTTTATCTAGGCCATTTATGCTATTCATCATTCCCCAAAATTAACATTTCTGTTTTTTTCACTATATAATTTTGTGTTGATAAATATCAGATTATAAGGTCTAGATTATACAACAGATGTATAAAGAGGTTTCTCAATTTTATGCTACAAATTGCTATAAAATTGCAGTGTTTATAATGATAAAGGCTACAAAATATAAACCTGCATGCATCATGAACGACCAATAAGAATCTCTAAATAGGCCTTCATTTCAAAACATCCAAGGTTTTTCTTTATATTTTATAATATTCTTAAAAGAATATTTTTATACCTTAGAGAAAAGTGACATGTCCACTCATTTTTTTTTTTTTGTGCTTACAGACTTATATTGTCCCTTTTGTCTATAAATCAATTCCAGATATCAAATACAATGGATTAATTGGCAAAAGCATGAATTTCTTACATCTTGGACAACAACATGACTATATGCAAATGTTCATCTGCTCCATGTACTAAAGTGAAGTGTGTCTGGGGGTCAGATGGAAAAATTCACATCATCTTAAACCATGATCTTCTCATCAGCTCTACTACTGCTGACAGCAGCTGCATCCTGTGAGCTTCACTGATGCTTTATTAAACTCGAAATAATCTTCATAACTCTTTTGAGACAAAAGTACTAATGACACATTGGTTTATTGTTATTTTCAGGTGGTGTTTTCTGTGTTGAGCTCACTCAACCTTCGTCTCTGGTTGTGAAACCTCAAGAATCATTCTCCATCTCCTGCAGAATTTCAGTATCAAGCTATTGCATTCACTGGATCCGTCAACCTGCTGGAAAAGCACTGGAATGGCTCAGATATCTTTGTAGAAGTGGTGGCACTAACATTAAAGACACGTCCAAAAACACAGTGTTTCTACAGGGAAATAATTTCCAGACTGAGGATACAGCTGTGTATTACTGTGCAAGACAGTCACAGTGACTAAACAAGCCACAGCTCTGTACAAAAACCTGAACACATGAATCAGATATACATACTACAATCCCTCATCACATATTTCTCAATCTATCTATCCATCCATCAAATAATGCTTTAAAAACATTAAAAATTTGATAATTTAACATTTATGCAACATGTTCTCATAAATTTCACAAATACAAACACATTTTGGATTTTTATCAAGGCCCAAAATGTTTTTCAGCACTCACATTTACCAAATTTCTGTGCACAGGTAGAAATGAGTAATGACAGGTTGGAGGAGGAGTTCATGCAAAACTGTTACATATAATTCCCATAAGTTGCATTGTGCCATAAGTGTGTTCACTGACTGTGGTTCTTGTAGAGGAGCATTAATCAGCAATGACAACAATAATCAATTCACTCCTGTTATTACTATTTTTACATGGTTTGTAACTCATTCCTAAATAATATTAATATTGTATTAATGCATTTAATGCAAGTATTTTTAGCAAGCTCACTATTGGGTTTACTTTTTAATAGTTTTACATTTTGTTGTATTATATTTCTCTCTCTTCCACAGATATTCATTGTCAGACATTCACTCAGTCTCAAGATGTGGTAAAAAGACCAGGTGAATCTTTTCGGCTGGTTTGTACTGCCTCTGGATTTACATTCAGTGGCTACTGGGCAGGTGTAGTGAGACAGGCACCTGGTAAAGGACTGGAGTGGGTTGCAAGTATTAGTGGATCCAGTTCAACATACTATTCCCAGTCAGTTCAGGGCAGGTTCACAGTGTCCAGAGCTGATTCCAGCAGTCAACTGTACCTACAGATGAACAGTCTCAAGACTGAAGACACTGCTGTGTATTACTGTGCGAGAGAGTCACAGTGAATGAGTTCAGTGTCAAAGCAATACAAAAACCACCACCTTTCCTTTTGACTTCACTTGTGCTGTTTCATTTCCAAGAGGTGGCGCTCTTGTCAAGCAGTTTCAAACTGACTCACTGACTGAATGTTTTCTTTATTGAGAAACAATCCAATTTAAAAGTCTGAGGAAACACAAAAAAGTCTTGCATTAATTCCATCACAAATTATATTCTAGTGTTTGTGAAATGGTTGCTTGTGAAAAATAATTGTTTTTATTTTTGCCTGGATTTTTTGTTAAATATCTGTAAATTAACAGCTTTGATCAATGCAGTATGTGCCACGGTATATATTTAATATAAGAAGGAAAAAGTCCACGAGTACATCAAAATAAAAGAATAACAAGTTTTGTATAATAAGAATATTTATTTATTTATTTAAAACTTAAAAAAAAAAAAAAATTCTAGACTGAAGACACAGCTGTGTATAACTGTGCAACACTAGACAAGCCACAGCTCCGTAAAAAAAAGCTGAACCCATGAATCAGATATGCATACTACCATCCCTCATCACATAACTCAAATAATCAAATAATGCTTTAAAAACATTTAAAACCCGCAAAAATGTAACATTTATGCAACATGTTCTCATAAATTTCACAAATGCAAATACATTTTTTATTACTTTATCAAGTCCCAATATGTTTTTCATCACTGCACATTTACTAATTAACATTTTTCATTCTCTGCACTGGTAGAAACAAGAAATGACAGATTGGAGGAGGAGTTCATGCAAAACTGTTATGTATAATTCCCATAAGTTGCATTGTGTCATAAGTGTGTTCACTGACTGTGGTTCTTGTAGAGGAGCATTAATCAGCAATGACAACAATAATCAATTCACTCCTGTTATTAATATTTTTACATGGTTTGTAACTCAATCCTAAATAATATTAATATTGTATCAATGCATAAGTATTTTTTAGCAAGCTTCCTATTTGGTTTACTTTTCTTTTTAATAGTTTTACATTTTGTTGTTTATTATATTTTTCTCTCTTCCACAGATATTCAGTGTCAGACATTCACTCAGTCTCAGGATGTGGTAAAAAGACCAAGTGAATCTTTTCGTCTGGTTTGTACTGCCTCTGGATTTACATTCAGCAGCTCCTGGGCAGGTGTGGTGAGACAGGCACCCGGTAAAGGACTGGAATGGGTATCAACTACTGGCACATCCAGTTCTGACAAGTACTATTCCCAGTCAGTTCAGGGCAGGTTCACAGTGTCCAGAGATGATTCCAGCAGTCAACTGTACCTACAGATGAACAGCCTCAAGACTGAAGACACTGCTGTGTATTACTGTGCAAGAGAGTCACAGTGAATGAATTCAGTGTCAAAGCAATACCAAAACCACCATCTTTACTGTTGACTTCATTTATGCTCCAGATGTGCTGTTCAGTTTCCAAGAGGTGGTGCTCTTGTCAAGTAGTTTCAAACTGACTCACTGACCGAATGTTTTCTTGACTGACAAACACACACTGGACTTGGCAAACTGGACTTGACTGACAACAGTCCAATTTTGAAAGTCTGAGGAAACACTTTACAATACCGATGCACAAATATGCATTAATTCATGCTTAACTGATGCCCAGCTGAGTTAATATAACTCATGAAGAACTAAACTAGTTATTAATAATTACTGCATCAGCAACAAATGAACATTCTATCCACAAGTTTCCTACGCCCCATGAGGTCTTGCGTCAAAAATGGGAGCGTCTTCCGGTTCGTAGTAAACAAGCGGGATGTGACACTCATTCATTCAACAGTTGACAGTAGTGATGGGCAAATAAAGCCTCTTAAGGCACTTGCATTTTCCGCTGACTGTTTCGGGAAAAGATTAAAAGCTTCGAGTGTGTCGAAAACACGCAATCTGGTGGTTAGTAAAAAATAAAGCAGCCAAAAGCCTGTGAAAGAAACACCGGAGGAGGAAACATTCACCACGCATTCCACAGATCGACTCATGTAACGTGAACAAATAAGTCTACAGTAGGTGCGTTTCCATTACAGATTGTGCAAAACTTTGGCGATATTTTATAAATGTCGATAAAAAAGTATTGCGAAATGACAACATTTCCATTAGCCGATGTTATGCGACTAAAACGTAATTCCTCTTGCGATAAGTCATGGAAACGAATTTTGGTGGGATTTGGACGGATTTTGGCTTTATATAATCCACAGAGGCGTATGCGTGTATCTTTACAGAAGCAGCGCAGAGAGCCGCTTCAGAAACGTGTGCGACGCTGCTTGTATGAACATAACATCAGCTCAGGTGACTGTGTCAGAGCCGTTATGCGTTGCAGATGCCTGCAGCGTACATAGCATTAATATCAGGGAAAGCCCCTTATACTTGAAACCTTTGAAGTGTTTCTTGGAGTTTATAGTACATTGAAGAATGATGTTTACATATGCCATGTGACCTGTAAATGCAAACAAGCCGTTTCCATTTTGCGAAATATTCCTTTTTCGAATTGCCTGAAAAACCACTATGGAAGTTGTTTCCTAACAACATTAAAATGAAAAAATTCAGATACCTTAAAAGATCAAATAATAAATAAAGCTCTCAAAATGGCTTCTCAAATGAGAAATCAAATGCTCAAATGTGATTTAATTTCCTCATTCGGGGAAGCATTAACTATATAAAAAATCAAATTAAAAATAATTTGTATTTGATTCAATTTTCACGATCAACCCAGTATAAACCTGTCATAATTAAATCTATAATTCAGTGCACTAATGATAAATCAAATGATCAAATGATAAATCAAATGCTCAAATCAACATCGCAAATTATAAATCAAATGCTCAAACGGAAACCGAGAACGCCCATGCAAATGAGGAGTGCCAATCAACTAGCGTGGGCGGAGCTTAAACAGTGGAAGAGTTTGGCGACAACTGCTAGCAGCACTATGGCTTTTCAAGGCGTAATTTCAGATTTGCGTGCCCTATGCCAAGATGTGTCCCTGGGAAGGGTTAGTGAAAATGTTGTGGAGTCAACAGTGGAACATCTCCTTGAGAGAATGGGTGAAATATCGGCCCTTACAGACAGCGAGGTCAACAGCGTGGCGGTTGCAAACCTGAACAAGCTACTGAGGCAACTGCAGGTACAAAGAGTCAGAAGAATTTGTTCATTTTGAACGAATCTTTAATGAATGTGACTCGGGGAGTGATTCATTCAATCGTGCATGCGCAACATCCTGTTAGGTTCTGTATTGGAATTAGTTCACCTTTTTCCAGCTCACACTGCATTGGTTAAGTTTATGGGCTGTCACGTGATGAACGAACGACTCAAACCCAAAAACTTGTCAGATAAGAGGTGAGATTAGCTAATCATAGACTAAAGACCCAGGTAAACAATGAATTAATCTTTTCCGTTTCTTACAGCATTATAGTTTTGTCTTGTTTGTAGTGTGATCAATGTTTGTGTAAGCAGTAGATGTGTTAGGGAAGTAACACGTAACATTTTAATTATATTTTGCTAAAATTAACTAAATGACTCGAAAAAAGATTTGTTAATTTTGCTGAACGAAACTTAAAGGTCTGACTCTGTAAAATGATTCGAACTTCCCATCACTACTGTTTGCCTTATTTTTTAACGCGTAAGTAAAATGATTTCTATGAATGTGTTAGACGTCCGGTTTATTAGGGAACTAAGGAGAAGAATAACAACATGCAGTAAACCGTTTGGACTAAAAACCAGTGTGTTCATAACTAAGATAATATATTAAAATATGGTAAGAAACACCCGTTTGCAATATAAAGCAGCAAAACGAGCTGTTGTGTGCAGTTAAAAATACAACCCATTCTCACTCCCAAGGCATCAAACACTGCAGAACGGTCAAATGCCTTTAGCCTCACTATGAAGACGTCAACGGCACCCCTCGGCATCACTGTATCGACGAACTGGGACTTACATTGATTTCAATGGAAAACTTTTGGCGTCAGAACACAGACGCGAAGGACATGAGATGATGATCGCTATGAAACCACGTTCAGGAAGTCTCATTCAGCACACATTGCCAGATTTGCCATCAGTTTAAGTGTGCCACAGGTTGGGTGAGTAGTCGTAAAATATGCTGTCTTAATATTTGTTTTAAAACGTATCCTGTCTTCTTTATTAACCAGATTAGCGCTGTATGTTTATTCGCTTAATTATATCTGTCATCCGAGGCTGTCTTTGCGTTTCATTGCGTTTAACTAAAGGAACACACCTGTTAACTGGGGCAATTAAACGCTATCTGTCTCATGACCTGCCATAGACCTTCGATCAGTTTTATATTCATATCAGGTTCAAAGATGTAAGTTGTATTTGTAGTAAAATCATGGTAACCACAACACTTACAACAGCAACTGCAGTTGTGCTGTGATATTTTATGTTAAAACACAGAAAACATGACACTTACCATGTGTTTTACCACAGTAACTGCAGTTGTACTGTGATATTTGAAGTTAAAACACCGTAAACAGGATACATACCATGCTTTTACCTCAGTAACTGCAGTTTTACTTTGATATTTGAAGTTAAAACACAGTAAACATGACACTTACCATGTTTTTACCACAGTACTATAGTAGTACTGTGATATTTGAAGCTAAAACACAGTAAACATGACACTTACCATGTTTTTACCCCAGTATCTGCAGTTGTACTGTAATATTTGAAGTTAAAACAAAGTAAACATGACATTTACCATGTTTTACAACAGTAACTGCAGTTTCACTGTGAAAGTTTAAGTGAAAACAGTAAACATGACACTTACCATGTTTTTACTACAGTAACTGTAGTTTTGCTGTGAAATTTGAAGTTAAAACACAGTAAACAGGACACTTGCCATGTTTTACCAAGGTAACTGTAGTTGTACTGTCAGTGTTGGGAAGGTTACTTTGGAAATGTAATAGGTTACAGATTACAAGTTACTTGATTTAAAATGTAATAAGTAGTGTAACTTTTCAATTACTTTATTAAAGTAATGTAACTTATTACTTTTAATTACTTTTTGATTACTTTTCTAAATTTCTAATTTTTTCAACTGTTAATCATTTTGAAACATTTAAACCAGGCAGAGTTAGCCTTACAGTAGTACAGTATCACTTGAATTAAGATAATAATAAGTAAGGGATAATATACATCTTTATTTTGCGATAACAACTGGCTGAATGTACATTATCCCACTTATTCCACAGCTGCTTGATAGATTATTAGATGTTTCGTGTCAAAATTATTAGACACGAAACACTGATCTGAGTTGAAATATTTGAACGCAAAGCTTCCATGAAGAAATCAGTTGCTAGCAAATGGCAAGTTCAAACTAGACATTTTAGGGATACAGTGCAGTCATACCAGTTTTCTTACACAACATTTCACCACATAAATAATTAAGTAGTAGTACTAGTTTGTTAGTTATCTTATAATCCATTACAATGTACAAAAAAAAAAATGGCAGCAGCTGCGTTTGTATGAAACAATAGAGCAAGTCCACGATACCAGGATGACAGAATTAAGAAATTGTCCACATAATATTGAATTAAGCTTTAATATTTTATTAGCTAACCAAACGCAAAGCTTCCGCCAAGAAAAATTATCAAGCATATAGCACTGACTTTTTTTTTTACTTATATTTTTGGGCTTTTTATGCCTTTTATTGTGATAGGACAGTAGAGAGATGACAGGAAAGAGCTGGGAGGAGAGAGGGGAGCGGGATCGGCAAAGGATCTCGAGACGGGAATCGAACTCGGGTCACCGTGAGCGTAGTTGTGCTATATGTCATAACAAGATCATAATATAAATAACATCATAACAAGAAATAGCTATGATACTGGGTTTGAAATCAAATCTTTGCATAGTTATGACAGAAAACACTAGCATCTAACAATGCCTTGGAAAAAACAATCTTAAAAAATAAAGTTTATGCATAAACCCAAATAAGAAATAAAACAGTTATCGAATAAGCATGTGTCCTGTTCTGTGTCCTAAACTCCTGAAACATTGGTGTCTCATTTTAGAGTTGTCAGTGCAATTTAAAAGAAGTCAATTAAATCTGTAAGTGGGGGTGGGGGTGTGAAAAAATTCAGATGTAATCCCCTTTGTAATCACTGGCATTTTTCAAAAGTAACTGTAATTTAATTACATATTTTTTCTCAGTAACTGTAACTAATTACAATTACATTTATTTTGTAATTAAATTACGTAATTCCGTTACATGTAACTAGTTACTCCCCAACACTGTGTACTGTGATATTTGAAGTTAAAACAGAGTAAACAGGACAATTACCATGTTTTTGCCACAGTAACTGTAGTTTTGCTGTGGCAGTTTTGGTAAAAAAAACACAATAACTACAACACGTCTTATGCTTTTACTGCAGTATCTTTAGTTTCACTGTGATACGTATAGTAATAGCACAGTGATCACCAAACTTACTATAGTTTTACCACTGTAATGCAATGTTTTGATGTGCTTTTACGACAGATACTACAGTAATCACTACAATTACTATTCCATGCTTGTAACAACCCCCCCCCCACCCCCAAAAAGGAACCTTGCAGTTCATTTCATATCAGTTTATAACTGAAATATTTTGCTCACAGATAATTATTAACATTCTCTATATAATTGTATTTTTTCCCTTTTTTTTTTTTTTTTTTTTAGCTGAGAAGACCTAAAGGAAGCAGTCAGCCCAGTCTTCTTTGTGGAGAGGTCTTCATTTAGAAACAGAGAAGACAGAAAGCTGCGGAGGGGGACATTTGCAGTGGTAGATCTGTGTTAGTTTTACCCTTTTATCAAACATTCCTGCTCTTATAATTTGCACAGAATATATATAACATATATAACTTGCAGGTTTTGCACTTGACCCCTTGACTACTTATATGATGTATTTCCTGTATTTGGCCCAAGTATTGAAATAAACATGAAAATCACAAGTGTGTGTTGAACTTTTCATTACCTGATGGGACACACATATAGTGTGGTAAAAATGCAAGTGTTTACAGAAATGTATTTTTAGTTTCAATTTGCATTTTAAAATAAACTTCTAAATGTCTGTTTAGTAGTCCCTATAACAGATGTCAGTTTAATTTATGGTGCTTCTAATTAAGTAATAAAAAGCAGTTGCAAATGATGTACAAAATAAATATACTTCTCTTTGCATAAAATGTGCAACTCTTTGTTTTACTACCATATTATTTGTAATATCTAATTATTATAATTATTATTAATTTTTAACTTACATTGGAAAAGTTTCCGTGACCTCCCGCAAGATCTCACGATTTATTCCAAAACATGATGCATGATGGGATACACTAAGCCTCCTGAGCAGTATTCAAAATGGTGTGAGAATTTCTTGTTTTACAGAAGAGAAGGAAGACCAAGGAAGTTCCCCTTCGGGAACTCGAGCTGCGTCCGAAAACGCTAGGGGAACGCCTCCAGCGTGACCACGCTCTGAAACACGTGTGCAAACAGTCCAATGGAGAAGCGAGACGTCACAGGCGGGGTGACGTAGAGACCAGAGAGCTTAAAGCACGTGCGGTGCATGCAGCCGCCAGCTTCTGTCTTTCAGCAAGCGCTCTGTGTGTGTGTGTCACTCTGTTTTTTGTGCTAGTTCGCACAGCTTTTATTTGAGAGTGTCACTATGTCCTACAAAGCATTCTTACGAATATAAGCAGCGGCATTTAGACTGTGTGTTCCTCTCTACCTGCGCTATTTCGGGTGGCGATACACACAATCTATTTGTTGTCTGTCTGGGAGCGAAGCATGGGAGTCAGTTCTCGAGGGAGCTGACTGCCCGCGTTTGCGTTCCCCGCGCTCAGCTCCCGCTTCTGCCGAGGCAGGGCGGCGGCTGTGATCGTGGGGATCGCATTTAGATCTACGGACGGGTTAGAGACGGGTCCGCTCTATCTCTGCCTTTCTCCTTAGATCTATCGCTCTCTCTCTCTGGGTCGGAAGCCCGCGCTGCGGTTCTTCCCCCTTTGAGTGAGAGCTCGCGGCGAAGCAGGCTGTGTCAGCTCCCGAGGGGGCTGACTGCCCGCACTCTCGCTGCGCACGCTTCGTTCCCGGAGGGCTCTCTTCGAGGAGGGAGCCCTCGTGAACTTCCCCGCGGCTCGGGTCCCGCTTTGCCGAGGCAGAGCGGCGACCGCGGCCGTGGGGATCGCACATAGATCTACGGACGGGTTAGAGACGGGTCCGCCCTATCGCTGCCTTTCTCCCTAGATCTAGCGCTCTCTTTCTGGGTTCGGAAGCCCGCGCTGCGGTTCTTCCCCCTTTGAATGAGAGCTCGCGGCGAAGCGGGCTGCGTCAGCTCTCGAGGGAGTTGACGGCCCGCGCTCTCGCTGCGCACGCTCGCTCTCGGAGGACTCTCTTCGAGGAGGGAGTCTTCGTGAGCTTCCCCGCGGCTCAGGTCCCGATTTTGCCGAGGCAGAGCGGCGACTGCGGCCGTAGGGCTCGCAGCATAGATCTGTGAACGGCTTAGAGACGGGTCCGCCATCTCTCTGCCTTTCTACTTAGATCTAGTGCTCTCTCTCGGGGCTCGGAAGCCCGCACTGCGGTTCTTCCCCCTCTGAGTGAGAGCTCGCGCTGCTGCGGCTATCTTTCTCCGAGGAGATTGATGCTGTCCGCATATGAGCTGACTGCATATTAGATCGCTCGTTTCTACCTGCCCTCGCTTCTAAAAAATAAATAAATTCAGGAACGGGGATTCAAGCGATTTATGTGTGGTTTGTTTTGGAGCTGAGCATGTACAGTCTGCCCTTGAGGGGGCGGGCTGTATTCATTCATAAATGTGTTCATTCAAAAAAAAAAACAAAACAAACGACGTGCATTTTGAATGTTTAGCTCTTCTCCCATTGTCATTTAATTCTGAGGAATTAAATTTATTGCACTCTCACCCTGTACTTTCGCTAAGTGTGTGGACGCTGCTGTGGCTTAGCTAAAAAAAAAAAAAAGTGGCTCCCAGGTCATCTGCATACTGATCCTTATTGACATTTTTGTCGGTATGAGCGGTTCGGCATCGAGATGTCGTCATCACCCATATGAAAGAACTGGGGTTGTGACTGAACGCAGAGAAAAGTGTGCTTTCTCCATTACAGAGAACCACTTATCTAGGCGTGGTGTGGGATCGACCACGATGCAGGCATGTATATTTTCTGCTCGGATCAAGTCATCCTCGCGGCAGTCAAGAGAGTGAAAATAGGCACTCACTGTGAAGCAGTTTCATAACTGCTGGGTCTGATGGCAGCTGTGTCCAACATGATACCTTTTGGCCTGCTGTTCATGAGACCCCTGCAGTGGTGTCTCAAGACCAAGGGGGTTCTCCCTGAGGGGAAACCTGCTTTGCATGATCAAGGTCACGCGGCGATGCCTGCGTGCCTTGGACATGTGGAGGAGACCTTGGTTCTTGTCTCAGGGCCCGGTGCTGGGAGCTCCTTGTTGCCGCGTGTGCTAGCGACGGATGCGTCCCTCACCGGTTGGGGAGTGGTCATGAGTGGCCACCCCGCCCATGGTCTGTGGAGCGGTCACCATCCAGTTTGGCACTTCAGTTGCCTGGAGATGCTGGCCGCGTTTCAGGTACTGAAACGCTTCACCCAGACCTATGAGACTATGGTCCTGACTCCTATGGTCCAGGACCTCTGAGGGCAGGCCCTACTGGGGAAGGGCGTGGTCCACCGCATTCTTCGGTGCCCGTCTCTCCTCTGTGCCCTCGGGAGATTAGCCTGCCAACCCTGCCGGGCTTCAGGGCGCAGCGGTCTCCAGCGAGCCCACACCTCAGTCTTCCGCCCGGAAACGTAGCGGAGCTGGGGAGCTCGCCACCTCTGCGGGGGTCTCTACAGCAGCTAGTTCGGCTGTCTCCTGCCGGTCATCCGTTACAGGACACCGAACTAGCAGCTCAAACAACACCAGAGGCCAGTCTCGAGAGACTGGTTCCTTTAGTAGATTATTTGGCAGCGTGGAAACTACTGCCAAATGTGTCTGCATGGGTCCTGCGCACTGTAGAGCGAGGTTATCCATCCAATTTGGCGCACCGCCACCTTTCAACGGGGTCTTTCCACTGTGGTGAGCCCCGAGCAGGGTCTGGTAATGGAACAGGAAGTAGAAACTCTGTTGAGGAAGGAGGCCATCGAGGTGGTCCCTCCTCAAGACGGGGAGTCCGGGTTCTACAGCCGGTACTTCATTGTTCCGAAGAAGGATGGGGGCCTGCGTCCCATTTTAGATCTGAGACTACTGAATCGTTCAGTTATGAGGTTGAAGTTCAAAATGCTGACTATCAATCAAGTGGTGTCACAAATCAGGTCCGAGGACTGGTTTGTGACGATAGATCTAAAAGACGCTTTCTTCCATGTCTCCATCCTTCCTCAACACAGGAAGTTCCTGAGGTTTGCTTTCAGGGGCGAAGCATACCAATATCGGGTTCTTCCGTTCGGCCTAGCACTCTCCCCCCGCACTTTCACGAAGTGTGTGGATGCTGCTCTGGCTCCGCTGCGACTCTGGGGCATCCGCACACTCAATTACATCGACGACTGGTTGATTCTGGCTCAATCAGAGCACATGGCAGTTCAACATCGAGATGTTGTTCTCGCTCATTTGAAAGAGCTGGGGTTGAGACTGAACGCCAAGAAGAGTGTGCTGTCTCCATTACAGAGAACCACTTATCTAGGCAAGGTGTGGGATTCAACCACGATGCAGGCACGTTTGTCACCTGCTCGGATCGAGTCAATCCTCACTGCAGTCATGAGAGTGACAGAAGGCCGGTCACTCACTGTAAAGCAGTTCCAGCGACTGCTGGGTCTGATGGCAGCTGCGTCCAACGTGATACCTTTTGGCCTGCTGTACATGAGACCCCTACAGTGGTGGCTCAGGACCAAGGGGTTCTCCCCGAGGGGAAACCCATTCCGCATGATCAAGGTCATGCGGCAATGCCTACGTGCCTTAGACATGTGGAAGAAGCCTTGGTTCCTGTCTCAGGGCCCGGTGTTAGGAGTTCCTTGTCGCCGCATACCGCTAGCGACGGATGCGTCTCTCACCGGTTGGGGTGCAGTCATGAGTGGCCACCCCGCCCGCGATCTGTGGAGCAGTCGCCATATCACTTGGCACATCAACTGCCTGGAGATGCTGGCCATGTTTCGAGCGTTGAAACACTTTCTCCCGGACCTAATAGGCCACCATGTGTTGGTTCGCACCGACAACACAGCGGTGGTCTATTACTTCAACCACCAAGGAGGTCTGTGTTCGCGCCCCTTATACAAGCTGACGCACCAGATCCTTGTGTGGTCCCAGGACAAACTCCTCTCGCTGAGAGCGGTTCATGTTCCTGGGCATCTCAATATGGGAGCAGACATCCTGTCGAGGCAGGGGCTGAGGCCCGGGGAATGGATGCTTCACCCCGAGGTGGTTAAGCAGATTTGGAGAGTTTTTGGCCAGGCTCAGGTGGACCTCTTCGCGACTCAGGAGAATGCGCAATGTCCCCACTGGTTCTCTCTGACTCATCCAGCTCCACTGGGGCTGGATGCCATGGTACAGACGTGGCAGAGGCTTTGTCTGTATGCCTTTCCCCTGATCGCTCTGCTCCCGGGAGTTCTGGAGAGGGTGTGCCGGGATGGGGACCATCTTCTTTTAGTAGCCTCGTACTGGCCGGCCCGAGCATGGTTCTCGGACCTGATTCCCTCCTCGACGGCTCTCCCTGGGAGATTCCCGTCAGGAGGGATCTCCTCTCGCAAGCGGGAGGCACCATCTTTCACCCTCGCCCGGAGTTGTGGAAGTTATGGGTGTGGCCTTTGAGGGGGCACACCTCGTAGCCTCCGGTCTCTCAACCGAGGTTGTTGAGACCATCCTCCAATCCAGAGCTCCCTCCACGAGGAAACTGTACACCCTGAAGTGGAAACTTTTCACTTCATGGTGTGGAGACCACCAGCAAGACCCAGTTAACTGCCCAGTTGGTAGAGTGCTGGAGTTTCTGCAGGATCGGTTCTCTGCAGGGTTAGCCCACTCCACCCTGAAGGTATACGTGGCGGCTATTGCGGCCTACCACACCCTTCTGGGTGGCCCCTCAGTGGGTAGGAACCCCTGGTTACAGGTTTCCTCCACGGTGCGCTGAGGCTAAGGCCTCTGACCAGGTGTAGCTTTGCTGTGTGGTGATTTGGTTGCTATTCCATAACTTTGAGTCCTCTGTTCCCCCCTCTCTATTTGGGGGTCAAGGCTCACTCCTCTCGAAGTATGGCCTTCTCGTCAGGATTTCCCTCTCTGACATTTCAACGCTGGGGGTTGTTCCATGCCTCTCACTTTCATGAGATTCTCGGTCTTATTTATGCCACTCTGGGCTCCTTTTTTTTTTCTCGTCCTAGCTGTGCTCAGTGATACACACTAGGCAGGGATTTGAAAGTCTGGCAGCGTGGGCATATCGTTCCCCTAGCGTTTTCGGACGCAGCTCGAGTTCCCGAAGGGGAACGTCCCAGGTTACGTATGTAACCATGGTTCCCCGAGGGAACGAGAGGTCTCGAGCCATACTTCCGGCATCCCTGCAGCGCTTGCTTCTCTATTTAGAAGCTGCCGGCTGCATGCACCGCACGTGCTTTAAGCTCTCTGGTCTCTACGTCACCCCGCCTGTGATGTCTCGCTTCTCCATTGGACTGTTTGCACACGTGTTTCAGAGCGTGGTCACGCTGGAGGCGTTCCCCTAGCGTTTTCGGACGCAGCATCTCGTTCCCTCGGGGAACCATGGTTACATACGTAACCTGGGACGTTATATGTTATAAAAGTGGTTTAGTTGATATAAACAATTTACATTATTTAATTGTTTTGTAAATGTTGTGTGTAATAAATTGTTGATTAATAGTTGATTGGTTTGAACCAAGGCCTTACACTACACAGACTTTGTGTTTTAAGATGGAAGCAAGAGAAGTCATGAACTTTGGAGAAAGATTCTAGAAGAACAAGACACATTTACTGCAGCAACAGAGGCAAATACTCCAGTCTCTGAGAACTACACATGGCACTTTTGCCTTTGTAACACTTTAAGTCTTACATAATGAAATTCCTTTTGCAGTATTTTAACCATTTTACTTTGTACAGATGATCTCATCAGCCAAATGAGGGGGTTTGACCAAGTGATGCTCTTGAAAGAAGAGAAAGAAGAGGACGTTGTAAATTGTCTTCAAAGAAAAAGCTTCTCAAAAAGTCTTAAAACCTTAAAAAAGGTATGTGCACTGTACCTTAAGGGCCATAGTTGCTCACCCAACATCACGCAGAACATAAGCTGAGCTGACTGAGCTGAGTGAGAGATCCTCTGGCTGAGAAAAAGCTACACCACATCGGTGCTGGATATCAACCACAAACTGTTTACAGACACGACAGAAGAAGATCATGATAGGGAAATGGATGGAGAAGAGCAAGACACCAGTTTAGATGCGATAATAATGATTCATCATTTTCTCAAGAAGTATCAAATGTCTTATATGTACCACATGATCTGTATCACAGTTGACTGGAATGGATTGTGTGACTTTAAGACATTTCATCACTCATTTGTTTGGCTTCAGCTGTAGTGAACTAATTAATATATGATGTTAATGTATTTTTAATAATCCATTATTATTTTTCTTAAATCTAATTTGTCTTGATGCTACTTCATCAACTTTATGCTGTATGCTTCAATAAAATGAATATGGTGAATATTGTGTGTTGAAGTCTTGGTAAATACATAATTTTACTAGGTAGGCTCATATGTGTATATTTTATACTTGGAAAAACTACATATAATTAATTACCATGGTTGTTTTTAGTTAAGACATAAACATTTTTGATCAGATTAATGATTAACACCGAAAAGTTATTATTGTATATATTTAGTGACAAATATGCACATTTTTGGTGAAATAAAGGGAATTACAAGATGAATTATTTTGCATTAAAAGATGATACCATGGGCTTTATTGCTACAAACACTTAAGGGATAACTGAGAATGTACCAGGAATGATCAACATGCATCTTGTACTGCATTAAAACCAAGAGCATGCACAGTACTGATGCCCGGCCTGTGAGGAGCAAGATAAGGGGGTGAGGAGGACATTTTTACACTGTTTGCCCTGGGACCACTTAAGAATCTGGTGCACCAGCTTGTACAAGGGGCACGATCTCAGACCTCCCTGGTCACGTGGTGGTCTCTCAGGTCTGGGAGAAAGTGTTTCAGACCTCAAAACACGCCAGCATTTCCAAACAGTTGATGGTGCCAGCATCAACATTATTACTTGAAATACATTTTAACCAAAGTAAAATAAAACAGAAAAAGTAAACCTTTTTTCAGCTAGTCAACACTTCTCAATTTTAATGCCATAAATGTTTTGATATAAGCAATAAATGATATTTTTTGTCACTTGTAGTTGTTTAGCTGTTGTTCAAAAATAAATAAATAAATAAATAAATAAAATAAAAATAAATAAATAAATAATAACAGTCACAAACTGTTTACATTTTCTGGTCATAGACTTTATCCATGTAAATAATAACTTTATTAAATTCCAAACTAAAAGACAATGTTTAAAACAATGTGCAGGATAGTGTGATGCATGTAAAGTTAAGCATTAACAGCTCTGTATGATTATGTGAATGTCCTGTTGCATATTTAAACAGCAGGCATGAGTCAGTTTATACATTCATCTGATCACTAGAGGGAGTGAAGAATCACTTCAGTTCATTCAAACTGTGCTGTGAAACAAACCATGATCTCTTCATCTTTAGTGTTGCTTCTGGCAGTGATATCCTGTAAGTTTAGTTTACTTTCTGAGTGATACATCATTTCGGTGGTAAAAAGCTTGTTAACAGTTTTTAAATGTCATGCTCTCTTATTAACTGGTATAATTTGATTTGATACAGGTATTGATTCATATGAACTCACTCAGCCTGAGTCTCTGACTGTCCGTCCTGATGCCACTCTCACTATCAACTGTAAAGTCTCATATTCAGTTACAAGTGAGGATACAGCCTGGATTCGTCAGCCTGCAGGAAAAGCTCTGAAGTAGACTGGAAGGATCAGGTACAGTGGAAGCTTAGACTACAAGGATTCACTGAAAAGCAAGTTCAGTATCACCAGAGACGCTTCCAGTAACACAATAACACTGCAAGGAAAGATTATGAAAACTGAAGACACAGCTGTGTATTATTGTGCCAAAGAAACACAGTGACAGACACCAACAGACTCCCTGTACAAAAACATCATCATAATAGAAATAAAGGCATATTACTGAACATTTTATTCATGTTACAACTGTTTGAAAGATGTAACTTTACAACAAATCAAAAATTGTATAAAAATACACATACATATTAATACATCAGAATCAGAATCAGAATTAGCTTTATTCGCCAAGTGTGCGCAAACACACAAGGAATTTGTTGTGGTTTTTTAAGGTGCTCCTGGTACATACATACATACATACATACAACATTTAAATAAAATAAAAACTTAAAAATAAATAATAATGTATGAATCTGAAACAGATAATGTACAGATTTGTGCATTATTTTCTCTATATACAGCTATATAAATAAGAGATGTGCATGAGTATTTACACAATAATACTACAGAAAGAGACAATAATTAGAAATGGAGAAAGAAATACAGAAATGAATTGTAGAACCCAGGTAATGTTCATGTTTATCTGTTTAAACTGGAGATGGCATTTGGAAAAAAGCTGTTTTTATGTCTAGATGTTTTAGTGCTCAGGGATCTGTAGCGTCTGCCTGAGGGGAGGAGTGCAAACAGGTTGTGTCCGGGGTGAGAAGGGTCTTGGATGATGTCTCCTGCCCGTTTCTTCACTCTGGAGATGTATAAGTCCTGAAGGTTGGGCAGGTGCACACCAATGATTCTTTCTGCTGTCCTAACAGTCCGTTGCAGTCTTCTTATATCTGATTTACTGGCTGCCCCAAACCAGACAGTTATAGAAGAGCACAGAACTGACTCAATGACAGCGGAGTAAAACTGTGTCATCAGTGCCTGTGGTAGATTGAACTTTTTCAGTTGACGAAGAAAGTACAACCTCTGCTGGGCTTTTTTCACAGTTGAGTCAATGTGAATGTCCAACTTCAGGTCCTGGGAGATGTTAGTTCCTAGGAACTTGAATGAGTCCACTGCAGCCACAGTGCTGTTCAGGATGGTGAGAGGGGTGAGTGCAGGGGGCTTTCTCCGGAAGTCCACCATCATCTCTACAGTTTTGAGCGTGTTGAGCTCCAGGTTGTTGTGACTGCACCAGAGAGACAGCTGCTCAACCTCCTGTCTGTAAGCAGATTCGTTGCCATCCCGGATGAGACCGATGACAGTGGTGTCATCTGCAAACTTCAGAAGTTTGACAGAGGGGTCTTTAGAGGTGCAGTCATTTGTATAGAGGGAGAAGAGCAGTGAGGAGAGAACACAACCCTGGGGAGCTCCAGTGCTGATGGTGCGGGTGCCGGATGTGAGTTTTCCCAGCCTCACTAGCTGCTGCCTATCTGTCAGGAAGCTGGTGATCCACTGACAGATGGAGGTGGGTACAGAGAGCTGTGACAGTTTATTTTGAAGGATATCTGGGATGATGGTGTTGAAAGCAGAGCTGAAGTCCACAAACAAGATCCTTGCATAGGTCCCTGGTTTGTCCAGATGTTGAAGGATGTAGTGCAATCCCATATTGACTGCATCATCCACAGACCTGTTTGCTCGGTAAGCAAACTGGAGGGGGTCCAGCAAGGGTCCAGTAATGTCCTTCAAGTAGGCCAACACCAGTCTCTCAAATGACTTCATGACCACAGATGTTAAAGCAACAGGTCTGTAGTCATTAAGTCCTGTGGTTTTTGGTTTCTTGGGTACAGGGATGATGGTGGAGCATTTGAAGCAGGATGGGACTATACATAGCTCCAGAGAACTGTTGAAGATCAACGTGAAGATAGATGATAGCTGGACAGCACAGGCTTTAAGGCAGGCTGGAGAGACACCGTCTGGGCCTATGGCTTTCCTTATCTTCTGCTTCCTGAAGACTTTGCAAACATCACCTTCACAGATCAGGTTGAGAAACAGTAGGGGGGATGGAGGGGCAGGGTCTTGATGGCTGTGTTGTGGGACAGTCGGGGTGGGTGTAGGGTGTCAGACCAGTCTTTTGTTTTTCAAACCTGCAGTAAAACTCATTCAGGTCATCAGCCAGTTGTTGATTGGCCTCAGTGCTGGGGGACGGGCTCTTGTAGCTGGTGATGGCTTTCAGGCTATTCCACACTGATTTAGAGTCACTTCTTGAAAGCTGTTTTTTTAGCTTTCCCGAGTAGTTTAACTTTGCCACTCTTATCTCCCTATTCAGTGTGTATTTGGCCTGTTTGTACAATGCTTTGTCCCCACTCCTGTAGGCGTCCTCTTTGGCCTGGCGAAGCTGTTTGAGTTTTGCACTAAACCAAGGTTTGTCATTGTTAAATGTTAAATAAGTCCTGGTGGGTACACACATGTCCTCACAGAAACTGATGTAGGATGTCACAGTGTCAGTGAGCTCATCCAGATCAGTAGCTGCAGCCTCAAAAACACTCCAATCAGTAAGTTCGAAGCAGGCTTGTAAATCCTGCTCTGCTTCAACAGTCCATCTCTTTACAGTTCTTACTACAGGCTTAGCAGATTTAAGTTTCTGCCTGTAGGCTGGTAAAAGATGAACTAAACAGTGATCAGAGAGTCCCAGCGCTGCACGGGGGACAGAGTGATATGCATCCTTTAAAACAGTGTAGCAATGGTCCAGTATATTGCTGTCTCTGGTGGGGCATGTGATGTGCTGTCTATATTTAGGCAGTTCGCGGGTGAGATGAGCTTTATTAAAATCACCGAGCACGATAATTAAAGAGTCCGGGTAACGTTGCTCTGTGTGTGTGATCTGATCGGCCAACAGTTCGGTTCTATTGGCCTACAGTTTTATCGTCGTTTTCGATCTGTGCTTACCTAACACGTCAAATTTCAACGCCCAGGCTCCGGTACAGAGTTCTATAGGGAATCCCTGCACGTCGAAAAATGACGCTTAAGGGGTACCCTGTGCGTCAAAACGTGACGCGAAGGGGTCCTGACCAAGCGTCAATATGTGACGAGTTGGCACGCGCTTCAGGAGGAATGTACACACTCACCAGAATAAACGAGGAAAACTCCCGCGGCGAATAAAAAGGCTTACAGTTAATAAAGATAGCTTCCAAGTTTGGGCAGCACATCTTATTTAAAACTGTCACGTCTGTACACCAGCCTTCATTGATATAAAAACATAATCCACCGCCTCTCGTTTTCCCCGACGACTCGGTGACGCGGTCCGCTCTGATCAGCTGGAAGCCTGTTAGATGAAGCGCGCTGTCCGGAATGGTTCCGTTTAGCCAGGTTTCCATGAAGCAAAGCGCAGCAGAGTTTAAAAAGTCAGAGTTTAAAAAGTCTAATACATAATATATATGTATATATTCATATTTCAATTATTTAGAGTGTTAATGTTCACTGATATAATATTCATAGATTTACATTGTTTCATTTGATTGAAAAGAGTTTAAAAATAAATGAAAATATGCTCAGACACAGCAGAGATGAATGTTTTGCTGAAATGTTTCAGCATTATGTAATAAGCAACCAAAGCATGTTTTATGACATTTGGTTATTTGTTGAATTGATTAATTTATCTGATCAAAAATGAATAAGCATGTGAATTCAATATTTTTGAATTAAGATGAAAACATGAATACAGCATTACTGTTTAACAGAACCACTTGTTCCCACATGAGACTATTTATTTTTTCTGTTTCTCTTTTCTTGCTGTGATCTGTTGTGTTTCATTCAGTTATCAAGCAGCAGGATACACATGTTATCTAGCTGACACTGCAAACAGCATGAGCACATGTGTGGATGCAACAAGTACAATCAACAAGTAAATAATAAAATGCAGAAACTTATTTTCTTAATTTGTGTCCCATTTACAGAGAATTCTGTATATTCTGTAACAGGCATATAACAGTGAACAAAAAGATGCATATTTATAATTGTAAGTAATAAAATGATATATTTTTCATCACTAAACACTGGTAATGGTTTTTCATATTGTTCTTAAATAGTTTGGCCTTTCAGTTATGATTGCATCTTGTGACCCTCCAATGCAAAACAAAACAACCCTGAATGTCTGTTCAGTATTTATGTGCTGCTGATTGGATCTGAAGTGTTACATCACCACTTTCAAGATGAAGAATTCACTCTGTTTACTGCTGCTCTCATTCAGCCTACAACGTGAGTTTCCTACATGTTTATAATCAGTTCTAGGGTAAACAGATTACAAATTAAATCAGTCTTTTCAATCTTCTTTTTAGGTATAAAATGTCAAAGTATGGAGTCCATTGAAAGCACAGTTGTGAAAAAGCCTGGAGAAACTCTGACTCTGTCCTGTAGAGGATCCGGGTTCAGCTTTGGCTGCTGTAGCATGCACTGGATCAGACAACAAGCTGGAAAACCACTTGTGCGGATGGGACGTGTTTATTATGATGCCAGTTTCAATGACTACTCTGACTCCTTCAAAGGTTGAACTAAAATCACCAGAGATAATTCAAAGAGTATGGTGTATCTGAAACTATCAGGCCTGACAGCAGAAGACTCAGCCATGTATTTCTGTGCAAGAGAATCACAGTGACACAAAGGTCTTGTACAGTTGAACAAAAAACACACTGGCTGTTTTATCTCTTGTTACTAGAAGTCAACAGGTGGCAGCAGAGAATTACGATGAAGGACACAACAGTGTTTTATGATGCACAAAAATAAACAGTGATAAACCACAAGCAGTTCTACTTTAATACATCTTGAATAAAAAGTCAAAAAATTCCTCATACTGTACAAAGGAATATAAAAGTGCATATGAATTGTATCATACTTCAAGAGATTTTCTGAGCATTATTTTCAGAACACAAGTTTGCAACATTATTAGAGGCCTTTAAACTTTCTGCTGCAGGTCCAACAGAAACATGCTTTCTTAACTACTGCTATTGTTGCTTTCAAAAATTGATTATGTAAATATATAATACATATGATTATGTAAATGTCCTGTTGCATATTTAAACAGCAGGCATGAGTCAGTTTATACATTCATCTGATCACTAGAGGGAGTGAAGAATCACTTCAGTTCATTCAAACTGTGCTGTGAAACAAACCATGATCTCTTCATCTTTAGTGTTGCTTCTGGCAGTGATATCCTGTAAGTTTAGTTTACTTTCTGAGTGATACATCATTTCGGTGGTAAAAAGCTTGTTAACAGTTTTTAAATGTCATGCTCTTTTATTAACTGGTATAATTTGATTTGATACAGGTATTGATTCAAATGAACTCACTCAGCCTGAGTCTCTGACTGTCCGTCCTGATGCCACTCTCACTATCAACTGTAAAGTCTCATATTCAGTTACTGACTATGGTACAGCCTGGATTCGTCAGCCTGCAGGAAAAGCTCTGGAGTGGATTGGAGTGATCTGGAGTGGTGGAAGCTTAGACTACAAGGATTCACTGAAAAGCAAGTTCAGTATCACCAGAGACACTTCCAGTAACACAATAACACTGCAAGGAAAGAATATGAAAGCTGAAGACACAGCTGTGTATTATTGTGCTAGACTAACACATTGACAGACACCAACAGCCTCCCTGTACAAAAACATCATCATATTACAAATTAAACATTTACACCATAATAATATATGCATGTGAAAGTCAGACATGCCCCTTTGCCAGCTGTGATGCCTGGTTACTGGTTTAAACTTGGCCCAAGGTTTTAAAATATTTTTGGGTCAGCACACCTTAATAGCTTCAACAATTGATTGTCAATTAAGTTTAGATAAGATTAAGTTTGGATATTTCGATAAATCGAAAATGTAAGTTTTTTTGTATAAACTGTGTGTGTATATACATGTGTGTGTGTACTTGTTTTTGCTACATTGTGGGGACCAAATGTCCCCACAAGGATAGTAAAACCTGAAATCTTTGACATTGTGGGGACCGCAGGCCCCATGTTAAAAAAATTATTAAAAATAGTAAATGGCGTTTATCTGAAAATGTAACGATGCAAACATGTTTCCTGTAAGGTTTCCTGTAGGTTTAGGGTTAGGGTTGGGTTAGGGGATGGACAATATTGTTTAGTCAGTATAAAAACTATAGAAGTCTATGGAAAGTCCCCACAATTCACAAAAACAAACGTGTGTGTGTGTGTGTGTGTGTATAGCCACTCACCAGACCCATTACATCTTAGTATATTATACATATAATATTAGATTTTAAAGCTCCACTCAAATGTAAATGACATTACAAACAATATTTCTACCAGCAGCATTCAGTGACATTGTTGAACATCCTGCATCATTTGAAATGGCTGATATTTCATTCTTACTTCTTTTTTTTTCTTAGTGTGATTTACGTATGCAATCTATTTTGTGTTATTTCCAGCTTCAAATTTCATTAATGGAGTGTGTATGATAATGCTGATGGGTCATTATAACTTTCAGTTGTTTTAGGTGTTAATGGTGAGAGCCTGGAGTCCATCCCATCAAGTCCTGTCACCAAAAAACCTGGAGAAACTTTGAATCTCTCGTGTAAAGGATCTGGATTTGATTTTGATTGATTTTGATTTTGGACAGTACAGCATGCACTGGATTAGACAGCAGGACAAACATTCATCTGGATGAGGGTTATCTGGTATGGTGCCAGTAAAACAGTGTATGCTAAAAGTGTTGAGGGGCGAACAGAGATCACTAGAGATAATTCAAACAGCATAAAACTCTGAAACTCTCTGGTCTGACAACAGAAGATTCAGCTGTTTATTACTGCACAACAGATACACAATGATGCAGAAAAGCACTGATCTGTATAAAAACATGCCAGGGATAAAAAAACATAAAAAAGGGGATAAAAAACAGCAGTGGATGTTACAGCACAGTGCAACTTTGATCGAAAGAAACAGGCTAAAGATAGACATCTTCTGCTAAAAGATCATATACTGACTCATATTTCCCCATAATATAAGCCATATAAATGCCATGACCACTGATATGCCCTATATTATATTGAAAAAATAACCTAACAAAATTGTGTTTACATGTTTTATGGAGACATTCCATAGGTGTAATGGTTTTTATACTGTACAATCCGTATTTTCTATCGCCCTACACCTACTCTACACCTAAACTCAAAACAACTCATTCTGCATGATTTATAAGCCTGTTTCCTCATGGGGACTTGAAAAATGTCCCCACAAGGTCAAAATTTACTGGCATTACTTGTTGGTAATCCATTTGGTTCCATTAACATGATTAATACAGTACCAGGTACACACACACACACGCACAATGTCTTTAGCAGTTCTTTGGCATGGTTAAGGTGCTATAGTACCACTGCCATACAAGAAACCCTGTTTAGTTATTTAAAGATTCTCTAACTCTCCTAATTTCTTAGTTAGTTGGGGAAAAGATAAACAAATGACATTAAAATACAGTGAAAATACAGTGTAAAATACTTTTTGAAAAGCATAGAAAAGCATAAAAGTGATTCAAAACAGCTTTTGCCATTATAGCAAACTGCCATTCATGGCAAACACAGAGTGCAGTAACATATCTAAAATCTAAGGATGAGAATGGGGTTCCTCTTACAGTTTTAAATAGCATTATTTGACAAAGGTGCTGAAAAGTGCTGAAAGTGGTTGAATATAAGCCAAATGAACCACTTTTAGTGCCATTTAGCACCATTTTTGTTGTGTGTAATCACAGCATTCTAATCACAGCATCACAATCCACTTATCCATTCTAGTCAACACTGTCTTCTGACAAGAAATGTCAAAACAACACCACATAATGCAAAGTCACATATAAAAATAAAAATATAAAAATATTTTCTGCTCATAGACTTTATCTATGTAAATAATAACTTTATTAACTTCAAAACTAAAAGCCTTATTTATAATAATGTTCAAGACAGTGTGATGCATGTGAGGTTCATTAACAGCTCTGTATGATTATGTAAATGTCCTGTTGCATATTTAAACAGCAGACATGAGTCAGTTTATACATTCATCTGATCACTAGAGGGAGTGAAGAATCACTTCAGTTCATTCAAACTGTGCTGTGAAACAAACCATGATCTCTTCATCTTTAGTGTTGCTTCTGGCAGTGATATCCTGTAAGTTTAGTTTACTTTCTGTGTGATACATCATGTTGTTGCTAAAAAGCTTGTTAAATGTCATGCTTTCTTATTACTATTTATTATTACTTATTCTTATTATTTGGATTTGATACAGGTATTGATTCATATGAACTGGGTAAGTTGATATCATTCTACAACTACGGTGAGTAATGGCTTCTTCTCCTTTCCTGGTAACCTGCATCACCTGTCATATGTATAGTTTATCAATCTCTGTCGGCAGCGAGGGATTCACATGTGATAAATGCAGGGAAATAGTTAGGCTGACAGAGAAGATTTCAGAACTAGAGACACGCATCCAAACTTTAATCGAGGATAGTAAGAATGTGAGGGCATTAGATACGGCTTTGGATGCGACTAGCTTAGGGAGTCCCGTACATTGTTCGGTTCCGGTAACTTCGCCTTTGCAGCAGGGCAACTGGGTGACTGTGAGACGGCATAGTCGCGGGTCAAAACACCGCTCTTCCGTTCCGATCAGAACATCAAACAGGTTCTCCCCACTCAGTGACGCACCCACTGAGAAACCTGATCAAAGTGCTCTAGTTATTGGCGATTCTATTGTACGGAACGTGAAAATAGAGACACCAGCCACCATAGTCCAATGTTTACCGGGAGCCAGAGCGCCTGACATCTTGGCAAATTTAAAAGTGCTGGCTAATGCTAAACGTAAATTCAGTAAGATCGTTATTCACGTCGGCACAAATGATGTTCGACTTCGCCAGTCGGAGATCACTAAAAATAATGTTAAAGAGGTGTGTGAACTTGCAAGTACGATGTCAGACACTGTAATTTGCTCTGGCCCCCTCCCTGCGTATCGTGGTGACGAGATACATAGCAGACTGTCGTCACTAAATGGCTGGATGTCTAAGTGGTGCCCGCAGAATAACATAGGTTTCATAGACAATTGGACAAGTTTTTGGGGCAGACCTGACCTGTTGAAAAGAGATGGTCTTCATCCCTCCAGGGGTGGTGCTGCTCTTCTCTCTAGTAATATGGCATATAGTCTTAGAGTTTGCACTTGACTAACTGGGGCCCAGGTCAGGAAGCAGACAGACTGGCTAATCCGACCGTCTGCTAGCCGCCTCACGTCACCGAAATCAGTTAATTCTCAGCACATAGAGACCCTTACACCTAGATATCATGCTATAGAGACTGTGTCTGTTCCCCGAGCTAGACAATACAAAAGACGTCCAAACCAATTTAAGAGTAACGTCTCAGGTTACGTATGTAACCCTGGTTCCCCGAGGGAACGAGACGCCGCGTCGAAACGCTTTGGGAATGTCTTCAGCGTGACCGTTCTCTGAATCACGTGTAATCAGTCCAATGGAAGAGCGAGACGTCAATGGCGGGTGACGTCACCAACCAGGAAGCTATAAATACACGTGCGTTGGAAACCGGCGTCAGCTTCAGGAGAGAAGCAGCGCTCGCAGGGATGCAGGATGAGGGCCTCGAGACGCGGCGTCTCGTTCCCTCGGGGAACCAGGGTTACATACGTAACCCGAGACGTTCCCCTTCAGGAACTCGAGCCGCGTCGAAACGCTTTGGGAACGAGATGCCCACGCCGCCAGAAGCCGAGTCCCTGCCTAGGAAGAGCTAGGACAAAGGACAGAAGAGCCAGGAGCGACTCGCAAGTCCAGGTCGTAAAACCTGACAAAAGTAAGGGGCGTGGACCATCCCGCAGCATTACAGATGTCCTGAATAGAGACACCTTCAAGAAAAGCTTTGGAGGCCGAAACACTCCGGGTTGAGTGAGCCTTGACCCCTAAAGGAGGAGGGAGACCAGAGGACTCATATGCAGTAGAGATAGCATCCACTATCCAACGACTTAAGGTTTGTTTGGTGGCCGGAAAGCCACGCTTAGCCGGACCATAGCAAACGAAAAGCTGATCAGATTTTCTCCACCTGGCTGCTCTGTGGACGTACGTGTCCAGCGCTCGAACTGGACACATACAGTTTAGCTTCTGCTGGTCGGGCTCCCGGAAAGGGAGGAGGACAAAAGGCCTGAAGTACGACTGGCCGTGGTGCTGAGGAGGGGACTTTAGGGATATAACCCGAACGAGGGTGCAAAAAAGCTTTTGCCAAACCTGGCGCAAAGTCCAGAAAAGAAGGGGCCACTGAAAGGGCCTGGAGATCCCCAACTCTCTTAAGAGAAGTAATAGCAATAAGCAAAACTGTCTTAATCGTAAGGTGACGATCGGAAATCTCTTCAATAGGCTCGAAAGGAGGCCTACAGAGAGCCTCTAGCACCAGCGACAAGTCCCATGAGGGAACACGAGAACGTACAGGAGGCCTCAGCCTCAGTGCACCGCGGAGGAAACGTGAGACAAGGGGGTCTTTACCCACCGAGAGACCACCGAGAGGGGCGTGGTAGGCCGCAATGGCCGCCACGTAGACCTTCAGGGTGGAGTGGGATAACCCTGCGGAAAGCCTATCCTGCAGGAACTCCAGCACTGTACCAACTGGGCAGTTAACTGGGTCCTGCTGGTGGCGTCCACACCAAGAAGTGAAAAGCCTCCACTTCAAGGCATAAAGTTTCCTCGTAGAGGGAGCTCTAGATTGGAGGATGGTCTCAACAACCTCGGTTGAGAGACCGGAAGCTAAGAGATGTGCCCCCTCAGGGGCCACACCCAAAGTTTCCACAGCTCCGGGCGAGGGTGAAACACAGTACCCCCCGCCTGTGAGAGGAGATCCCTCCTGACGGGAATCTCCCATGGAGAGCCGTCGAGGAGAGAAATCAGGTCCGAGAACCATACTCGGCCCGGCCAGTACGGGGCTACTAGAAGGAGGGACACCCCGTCCCGGCGCACTCTCTCTAGAACTCCCGGGAGCAGAGCGATCGGGGGAAAGGCGTACAGACGAAGCCTCAGCCACGTCTGTACCATGGCATCCAGCCCCAGGGGAGCTGGATGAGCTAGAGAGTACCAGAGGGGACATTGCGTGTTCTCCCTCGTGGCAAAAAGGGACACCTGGGCTGGACCAAAAACTCTCCAGATCTGCTTCACCACCTCGGGGTGAAGCATCCACTCCCCGGGCCTCGGCCCCTGTCTCGACAGGATGTCTGCTGCCACATTTAAGTACCCCGGTAAGTAAACCGCTCTCAGCGAGAGGAGTTTGCCCCGGGACCACACAAGGATCTGGTGCGCCAGCTTGTACAAGGGGCGCGAACGCAGACCTCCCTGGTGGTTGATGTAAGAGACCACCGCTGTGTTGTCGGTGCGGACCAACACATGACGGTCTCTTAGGTCCGGGAGAAAGTGCTTCAGCGCTTGGAACACGGCCAGCATCTCCAGGCAATTTATGTGCCAAGTGAGTTGGTGACCTCTCCACAGACCGCGGGCGGTGTGGCCACTCATGACCGCACCCCAACCGGTGAGGGAAGCATCTGTTGCTAGCGTTACGCGGCGACAAGGAGCTCCCAGCACCGGGCCCTGAGACAGGAACCAGGGATTCCTCCACATGTCCAAGGCACGTAGGCATCGCCGCGTGACCTTGATCATGCGAAGCGGGTTTCCCCTCGGGGAAAACCCCCTGGTTTTGAGCCACCACTGTAGGGGTCTCATGTACAGCAGGCCAAAAGGTATCACGTTGGACGCAGCTGCCATCAGACCCAGCAGTTGTTGAAACTGCTTGACAGTGAGTGACCGGCCTACTTTGACTCTCCTGACTGCAGCGAGGATCGACTCTATCCGAGCAGGAGACAACCGTGCCTGCATCGTGGTCGAATCCCATACCACACCTAGATAAGTGGTTCTCTGTAATGGAGACAACACACTTTTCTTGGCGTTCAGTCTCAGCCCCAACTCTTTCATGTGAGCGAGCACAACATCTCGATGCTGAGCCGCTAACTGTTCCGACTGTGCTAGAATTAACCAGTCGTCGATATAGTTTAGTATGCGGATGCCCTGGAGTCGCAACGGAGCCAGAGCTGCATCCACACACTTGGTAAAAGTGCGGGGGGAGAGTGCTAGGCTGAACGGAAGAACCCGATATTGGTATGCTTCGCCCCTGAAAGCAAACCTCAGGAACTTCCTGTGTTGAGGAAGGATGGAGACATGGAAGTACGCGTCTTTCAGATCTATCGTCACAAACCAGTCCTCGGACCTGATTTGTGACACTACTTGCTTGAGAGTAAGCATCCTGAACTTCAGCTTCATGACTGAGCGGTTCAGAACACAAAGATCTAAAATGGGACGCAGGCCCCCATCCTTCTTCGGAACAATGAAATACCGGCTGTAGAACCCGGACTCCCTGTCGTGAGGAGGGACCACCTCGATGGCCTCCTTCCTCAGAAGAGAAACTACTTCTTGTTCCATTACCAGACCCTGCTCGGGGCCCACCAAGGTGGGGGAGACCCCGATAAAAGGCAGCGGAGGAGCGCCGAACTGTATTCGATACCCTCTTTCTACAGTACGCAGGACCCAAGCAGACACATTGGGCAGAAGTTTCCACGCTGCCAAATGATCTACTAAGGGAACCAGTCTCTCGAGACTGGCCTCTGGTGTTTGTTGAGCCGCTAGAACGGTGTCCTGTAACGGTTGCCCGGCAGGAAGCACCTGAACTAGCGGCCTCAGAGACCCCCTCGGGGGTGGCGAGCTCCCCGGCCCCGCTACGTTGCAGCACGACCCTCAGGTCGGGCCTCGCCTTAGAAGTCCCCGACTTAGAGCGTACGATCACTCGCTCTTGATGGGGCAGAGTGCGAGTGGCCACGCTCTGTTTCTGTGCCTGTCTATATGAGGAGCTGGTAGACGGCCGAGGCTGCTCCCGCCCAGCAGCCTCGCGAGCTGGATGGCGGAGGGGGAGGAACCGCTGGAACGCCGCCGCTTGTTTACGAGCCTCCTGGTACCTGTCGACGACCGAGTTAACGGAGTCGCCGAACAGGCCAGAAGGCGAAAGCGGGGCGTCCAGAAGGAAGACCCTGTCCTTTTCTTTCATATCGGACAGGGTCAACCAAAGATGCCTCTCCGCGGCCACTAGGGCAGCCATAGACCGCCCGATAGCGCGAGCGGTCTCCTTAGTGGCGCGGAGAGCAAGATCAGCGGTCCTCCTAACCTCCGCGATATCAGCATCTTTGATCTCCTCTCCCTCATCCAGCTCTTTTAGCAGGTCAGCCTGGTATGCCTGCAACACGGACATCGTGTGCAGACACGCACCAGCCTGACCTGCCGCCGTGTACCCCTTGCCGACCAACGCTGAGGTGACTCGCAGCGGTTTGGTCGGCAATACCGGAGCCTTGAGAGACGATGCCGAACCGGGGGACAGATAGCTGGCGAGAGTCTGTTCCACCCGTGGCATCGCTCTATAGCCGCGCTCATCCAGCCCCGCAACGCTGCCATAATTATAGGAAGCGGGGATGAACAAGCGGGCTGAGAAAGGGGAATTCCACGATCTCGACACCTCGGTGTGGAGATCGGGAAAAAAGGGAAGGCTCCGGCGGGCTGAAGGTGGCCGAGACTGCAGAAATCTCTCATCCAGTCTACTTCTCCGAGGCTCGGCCTGTGACTCGGAGGGCCAATCTATTTTAAGCTTCTCAACCGCACGAGTCACAACCTCCAGCAGCTCCTCATATTGCACAGATTGAGGTGTATCGACGATCTCGACCTCACCCCCCTCGGAGGATGAGAGACGGACCGTCGAGCCCGATCCGCGGGGGGAAGAAACCGCAGTGCGGGCTTCCGATCCCGCGGACCAGGCTGCGGATCTGCCGGGTGAGGCAGAAGATAGGGGGACACCCGTCTCCATACCCTCCAGCAGATCCAACTGCGAACCCCACGAGTGCAGTGCCCGCTCCGCCTCGGCGGAAGCGGGATCAGACCCGCGAGGAGCGCTGGTGAAGGCTCCCTCCTCGAAGAGAGCCTTCCGGGAGCGGAGCGTGCGCATCGGAAGAAGATCGCAATGCGGGCAATCGGCTTTCTCGAAAGCCGATGCCGCATGCTCCGCTCCCAGACAAACCACGCATAGAGCGTGTGTATCCCCGCTCGTGATGTAGCGAGGGCAGGGAGGAACACATGCTCGAAAACATGGTTTGTCTATGTTCTTAGTCTTCTCACTCTTCTTAGACATTGTGCTCAGAAATAAAAGTGGTGCAAACTAGCAACCAAAACGAGCACAAAACACACATACACAGAGCGCTGCTGAAAGACAGAAGCTGACGCCGGTTTCCAACACACGTGTATTTATAGCTTCCTGGTTGGTGACGTCACCCGCCGTTGACGTCTCGCTCTTCCATTGGACTGATTACACATGTGATTCAGAGCACGGTCACGCTGAAGACGTTCCCAAAGCGTTTCGACGCGGCTCGAGTTCCTGAAGGGGAACAATCTAATCAACGTTCAACAAATTAAAAATTTACATAATACAGAGAAACAAATGATAAAACTTGGCCTTTTGAATATCAGGTCCCTCTCCACAAAAGCGCTTTTTGTAAATGATATGATCATTGATCATAACCTAGATGTGCTATGTTTGACAGAAACCTGGCTAAAATCAGATGATTACATTATCTTAAACGAGTCTACCCCTCATGATTACTGTTATAAACATGAGCCACGTCTAAAAGGTAAAGGGGGAGGTGTTTCTACAATTTATAGCAATATTTTTAGTGTTTCACAGAGAGCGGATTTCAAGTATAACTCGTTTGAAGTAATGGTGCTTCATATAACATTATCCAGAGAAACAAGTGTTAATGATAAATCCCCCATGACGTTTGTACTTGCTACTGTATACAGGCCACCAGGGCACCATACAGATTTTCTTAAAGAATTTGCTGATTTTATATCTGAGCTGGTGTTGGCTACAGATAAGGTCTTAATAGTAGATGACTTTAACATCCATGTTGATATTGAAAATGATGCACTGGCAGCTGCATTTACAGATATTTTAAATTCTATTGGAGTTAGACAACACGTGTCAGGTCCCACTCATTGTCGAAATCATACTCTAGACTTAATACTGTCACATGGAATTGATGTCAATGCCGTTGAGATTCTGCAGCAAAGTGATGATATCTCTGATCATTATCTAGTCTCGTGTATACTCCAGATAAATAAAACTGTAAATTCAACTCCTTATTACAAGTATGGTAGAACCATCACTTCTACTACAAAAGATTGCTTTCTAAGTAATCTTCCTGACTTATCTGAATTCCTCAGCATGTCCAATAGCTCAGAAAAACTTGATGATGTAACAGAAACTATTGACTCTCTCTTTTCCAGGACTCTAGATACGGTCGCTCCTCTGCGCCTAAGGAAGATTAAGGAAAATAGTCCGACCCCGTGGTATTACGAGCACACTCGCGCCCTAAAGAGAGCATCCCGGAAAATGGAGCGCAGCTGGAGGAAAACAAAATTAGAGGTTTTTCGTACTGCTTGGCGGGAATGTACCCTATCGTATAGAAAAGCGTTAAAATCGGCAAGATCTGATTACTTTTCAACTCTTTTAGAAGAAAACAAACATAACCCTAGGTATTTATTCAATACAGTGGCTAAGTTAACAAAAAATAAAGAACCAACAGGCACTGACTATGCCCATCAGCATAGCAGTAATGACTTCATGAACTACTTTACTTCTAAGATCGATACAATTAGAGACAAAATTGTCACTATGCAGCCGTCAATTACAGTGTCGCATCAGATAGTGCGCTATAGATCTCCTGGGGAACAATTCAACTCATTCTCTACTATAGGTCAGGAAGAATTGTATAAACTTGTTAAATCATCTAAATCAACAACTTGTATGCTAGACCCTATTCCATCTAGGCTACTAAAGACTTGCTTCCAGATCTCATAGATCCTCTGCTAAATATTATTAATTCATCACTGTCATTAGGATATGTCCCCAAAACCTTCAAACTGGCTGCTATTAAGCCTCTAATTAAAAAACCACAACTTGACCCCAACGAATTAACTAATTACAGACCTATCTCGAATCTCCCATTTCTATCAAAGATATTAGAAAACGTTGTATCCTCACAATTATCTTCCTTCCTACAGAAATATGATATCTGTGAGGATTTTCAGTCAGGTTTTAGACCGTACCATAGTACTGAGACTGCTCTTATTAGAGTTACAAATGATCTACTCTTGTCATCCGATCGTGGGTGTATCTCTCTGTTAGTGCTATTGGATCTTAGTGCTGCGTTTGATACTGTTGATCACAACATTCTCTTGAATAGACTTGAGAATTATGTTGGCATTAGTGGTAGCGCATTGGCATGGTTCAAATCGTATCTATCTGACCGCCATCAATTCGTGGCAGTAAATGAAGAGGTATCATATCGATCACAAGTGCAGTATGGAGTACCGCAAGGCTCAGTACTAGGGCCATTACTCTTTACGCTTTACATGTTACCCTTGGGTGATATCATCAGGAAATATGGTGTTAGCTTTCACTGCTATGCTGATGATACCCAGCTCTATATTTCTTCGCGGCCAGGCGAAACGTACCAATTTGAAAAACTAATGGATTGTGTAGTTGAGTTAAAAAATTGGATGACAAGTAATTTCTTACTGCTAAATTCTGAAAAAACAGAGGTGTTAATTATTGGGCCTAAAACCTCAGCGTGTAATAACCTACAACACTGTCTAATACTTGATGGCTGTTCTGTCAATTCTTCGTCATCAGTTAGGAACCTAGGTGTGCTATTTGATGGTAATCTTTCCTTTGAAAACCACATCTCTAGTATTTGCAAAACTGCATTTTTCCATCTCAAAAATATATCTAAACTACGACCTATGCTCTCAATGTCAAATGCTGAAACATTAATTCATGCATTTATGACCTCACGGTTAGATTACTGTAATGCTTTATTGGGTGGTTGTTCTGCTCGCTTAATAAACAAACTCCAGCTGGTCCAAAATGCAGCAGCTAGAGTTCTTACTAGAACCAAAAAGTATGATCATATTAGCCCGGTTCTGTCTACACTGCACTGGCTCCCTATTAAACATCGTATAGATTTTAAAATCTTGCTAATTACTTACAAAGCCCTGAATGGTTTAGCTCCTCAGTACCTGAGCGAGCTCTTATCACATTATAGTCCCTCACGTCCGCTGCGTTCTCAAAACTCTGGCAACTTGATAATACCGAGAATATCAAAATCAACCGCGGGCGGGAGATCATTTTCTTATCTAGCGCCCAAACTCTGGAACAATCTACCCTACAATGTTCGGGAAGCAGACACCCTCTGTCAGTTTAAATCTAGATTAAAGACCCATCTCTTTAACCTTGCTTACACATAACAAATCAACATATTCCTATAATTCAAATCCGTTAAAGGATTGTTAGGCTGCACTAATTAGGTCAACCGGAACCGGGAACACTTCCCATAACACCCGATGTACTCAGTGCATCGTCAGAAGAATGGCATCTACGCTAATATTAGTCTGTTTCTCTCTTATTCCGAGGTCACATTAACCACCAGATCCAGTCCGTATCCAGATCAGATGGTCACTGCAGTCCTCCGGATCCAGTCCGAACCCAGCCCAGATGGTGGATCAGCACCTAGAGACGACCTCTACAGCCCTGAATGTCAGCGGAGTCCACATCAACTAGATGAGCCCCAGAGACGGATCCACATTGCACATCACCTAGACCGCTGTCAGCACAAGACCACGGGAACTTTTGGCCAGAGGAGAACTGGCCCCCCGACTGAGCCTGGTTTTTCCCAAGGTTTTTTTTCTCCATTTGTCACCGATGGAGTTTTGGTTCCTTGCCGCTGTCGCCTCTGGCTTGCTTAGTTGGGGACAATTTCTCTTAACACAATATTGCATTTTATTTTATTATTTTTGATTAACTACCTTTACCTAAAATGTGAGTGTTTACTGTTGCCTTTGGCATTGTTGATGTACTGTTTCCTATTTAATACTGTACAGCCGCCTTGTCACAATTCTGTATTGTTAAAGGCGGTATATAAATAAAGGTGACTTGACTTGACTTGACTTGAACTCACTCAGCCTGAGTCTCTGACTGTCCGTCCTGATGCCACTCTCACTATCAACTGTAAAGTCTCATATTCAGTTACAAGTGAGGATACAGCCTGGATTCGTCAGCCTGCAGGAAAAGCTCTGGAGTGGATTGGAAGGATCCGGAGTGATGGAAGCTTAGCCTACAAGGATCCACTGAAAAGCAAGTTCAGTATCACCAGAGACACTTCCAGTAACACAATAACACTGCAAGGAAAGAATATGAAAGCTGAAGACACAGCTGTGTATTATTGTGCCAGAGAAACACAGTGACAGACGCCAACAGACTCCCTGTACAAAAACATCATCATAATACAAATAAGGGCATATTACTGAACATTTTATTCATTTTATAACTGTTTGAAAGATGTAACTTTACAACAAATCAAAAACTGTATAAATAATACACATACATATTAATACATAATATATATGTATATATTCATATTTCAATTATTTAGAGTGTTAATGTTTGCTGACATAATATTCATAGATTTACATTGTTTCATTTGATTGAAAAGAGTTTAAAAGAAATGAAAATATGCTCAGACACAGCAGAGATGAATGTTTTGCTGAAACTTTTCAACATTGTGTAATAAAGAAGCAAAGCAAGTTTTATGACATTTGGTTATTTGTTGAACTGATTAATTTATCTGATCAAAAATGAATAAGTATGTGTATTCAATATTTTTGAATCAAGATGAAAACATGAATACAGTGTTACTGTTTAACAGAAACAATTGTTCCCACATGAGACTATTTATTTTTTTCTGTTTCTCTTTTCTTGCTGTGATCTGTTCTGTTTAATTCAGTTATCAAGCAGCAGGATACACATGTTATCTAGCTGACACTGCAAACAGCATGAGCACATGTGTGGACGCAACAAGTACAATTAACCAATGAAAATAAAATTCAGAAAATTATTTTCTTAATTTGTGTCCCATTTACAGAGAATTCTGTATATAACAGGCATATAACAGTAAACGAAAAGATGCATATTTATAATTTTAAGTAATAATATATATTTTTCATCACTAAACACTGGTAATGGTTTGTCATATTGTTCTTTAATAGTTTGGCCTTTCAGTCATGATTGCACCTTGTGATCCTCCCAATGCAAATCAAAACAACCCTGAATGTCTGTTCAGTATTTATGTGCTGCTGATTGGATCTGAAGTGTTACATCACCACTTTCAAGATGAAGAATTCACTCTGTTTACTGCTGCTCTTATTCAGCCTACAATGTGAGTTTTCCTACATGTCTATTATCAGTTCTAGAGTAAACAGATTACAAATTAAATCAGACTTTTCAATCTTCTTTTTAGGTATAAAATGTCAAAGTATGGAGTCCATTGAAAGCAAAGTTGTGAAAAAGCCTGGAGAAACTCTGACTCTGTCCTGTAGAGGATCCGGGTTCAGCTTTGGCTGCTGTAGCATGCACTGGATCAGACAACAAGCTGGAAAACCACTTGTGTGGATGGGACGCAGTGGCAATGACTACTCTAACTCCTTCAAAAGTCGAACTGAAATCACCAGAGATAATTCAAAGAGTATGGTGTATCTGAAACTATCAGGCCTGACAGCAGAAGACTCAGCCATGTATTTCTGTGCAAAGCAAGCACAGTGACACAAAGGTCTTGTGCAGTTGAACAAAAACTGCACTGGCTGTTTTATCTCTTGTTACTAGAAGTCAACAGGTGGCAGCAGAGAATTACGATGAATGACACAACAGTGTTTTATGATGCACAAAAATAAACAGTGATAAACCACAAGCAGTTCTACTTTAAAACATCTTGAATAAAAAGTTAAAAAAAATCCTCATACTGTACATACGAATATAAAAGTGCATATGAATTGTATCATATTTCAAGGGATTTTTTTTTGAGCATTTTTATCAGAATACAAGTTTGCAACATTATTAGAGGCCTTTAAACCTTCTGCTGCAGGTCCAACAGAAACATGCTTTCTTAACTACTGCTATTGTTGCTCTCAAAAATTCTTTTCAGTGCAGTATATCAGTTATATCAAACCCTCAAAAAGAATGAGAAAAGTTGGAGAAGAAAATTATGTAAAATCAATTCATGTCCACTTTCATGAAAAGTTCTAAACAAAACATGTCATAAAGTCTCTAATGAGAGCAATAAATGATACAAACCCTAACATGAATATTTTTGCAGCATGTAGATTTGATCAGTAGCTTTGTATGATTATGTAAATGTCCTGTCGCATATTTAAACAGCAGACATGAGTCAGTTTATACATTCATCTGATTACTAGAGGAAGTGAAGAATTGCTTCAGTTCATTCAAACTGTGCTGTGAAACAAACCATGATCTCTTCATCTTTAGTGTTGCTTCTGGCAGTGATATCCTGTAAGTTTAGTTTACTTTTTGTGTGATACATCATGTTGTTGCTAAAAAGCTTGTTGACATTAATGTCATGGTCTTTTATTAACTGGTCTTATTTGATTTGATACAGGCATTGATTCATATGAACTCACTCAACCTGAGTCTCTGACTGTCCGTCCTGATGCCACTCTCACTATCAACTGTAAAGCTACAAGTAGGGAAATAGCCTGGATTCATCAGCCTGCAGGAAAAACTCTGGAGTGGATTGGAGTGATCTACAGTAATGGAGACTTATACTACAAGGATTCACTGAAAAGCAAGTTCAGTATCACCAGAGACACTTCCAGTAACACAATAACACTGCAAGGAAAGAATATGAAAGCTGAAGACACAGCTGTGTATTATTGTGCCAGAGAAACACAGTGACAGACGCCAACAGCTTCCCTGTACAAAAACATCATCATCATATTACAAATTAAAAGTGTTTCTGATGATTTTCCCCAGTATGATTTTTACAGACACAGAAATTGTTCAAAGCTCATCAAAACATTATGGGCATTAATGCAGCTGAAAAAACTAAAACAAACTTCAAGGCAAGCCTAATAAATAAAAAAGTAAATGCATAATATAATCAACAAATATTAAAATAATAACCTTAAAAAAAAAAACTCAATTTTTGCAGTACTTTAACCTTGGTGTTTTCTAGTTCTTTACAATATGTGTTACAATATTGTTATTTAACAGTAGTAACCAGAAACAGAAATATTGCTTAAGCATCATGATAATAATTGGATGTAATGAATTATGCAAATATTCCTCCTCCTCCTCTTTGTTTGAGTATTAAGTCGAAAAGAAGCAGCTTGTTCTCACACGTCTCACACCATGATCTCCTCATCTCTCTGGTTGTTGCTGCTGCTGGCAGCTGTTTCTCATAAGTCTTTATAGCTTCTATAGAGATACTTTATATTAAAAACAGTCATGGTTATATATAATGTTGTCATATCTCTAACATATCTGGCCAATTTTTCCCCCTCAGGTGTCCACTGTGTTGAACTGACCCAGACTGAATCTCTTGTCTTAAGTCCTGGTCAGGTTTTGACACTGCCCTGTAAAATATCTGGATATTCAGTGACTGACAGCAGCTACTGCACTTACTTCATTCGTCAGCCTGCAGGAAAAGCTCTGGAATGGGTTGGAGTGATATGTGGTGATGGTTACACATATTACAGTGATAAACTGAAAAGTAGATTTCAAGTTACCAGAGACACTTCCAGCAACACAGTGACTCTGCAAGGCCAGAATATGCAGACTGACTAAAATCTTCAGTATTTCTGATCCCGTTTCAGTTATATATTAATTGTTCACAAAAATGATGGTTAAAGTAAAGCACGTTATAAAGGTTTTCACCAGTTTCAACCTAAAAACTTCAGCAGCTGCCTTAAAATTTTAAGTTAAATCTTAAAACTACAATTAATTTCAACTCACTACAATAAAGTGAGTTAAAATTACTTGTAATTTTAAGCTGATTTTATTTAAAATTTTAAGGCAGCTGCTAAACTTATGTTCTTAAGTTGAAAGTGGTAAAAACCTTTTTACAGTGTAACATGTTTTATTTACACAAAAACTGAACTACAATGCTTTCTAGTTCTAGTTTCTAGGTCTAAAATATTATTATAGACCTATATATTACAAGACAAAAACTATTGCCTCTCTATTCCAACCTTCTAAAATCTGCTAGTAATTGTTAAAATAGGGATACTTTTACGCTTTATATTCATATTTCTGTCTTCTCCATTTGCCACCCAAAAACTCATTACGCTGACATAATTCCTGCCTCCTGATAATTGTGTTACAAGTGTATTCTTGGCACATTTGCACAATTTAGGACATCCTCAGACGTCAGTTATTTATTTTTATTTTTTTTAAGTTTTTGGTTGTGGATACTACTGAATATATACAATGGATATGACAGATCAGACAATTGCTGATAAGGTCATTGAATTGTTTATTTGTCGATCCATTTTCATTCTCATTATATGTCATTAGTTATTAGCAAGACTAATAAAAAACATTAAAAAAATGTACATAATAGTAAGTGCTATTATTGAAGCAACAGGCATCTGTGTAGAAAAGGGAGTGTTAACAAAAAAAAAAAAACATATTTACTGATGTGTGACCCCCAGGAAACACCTGCATTTCGTTATTGCCTCTAAGAAAATAAGTGAAAATGCATGTATAGTTTCATAAGACTTATTTAAATTCTGTAACTACAAAGCATATAGAAACCACCTAAATACATTCTGTTAAAGCTAATAACATGCTTATTCAAACATAAATAGAAGACAATACAATCAAGACATTGTTATATCCTAATTTTATGACTAAATTTATGACATTATTATGACATTTCAATAAAACTGAAATGGTCATATGTATCTCACAGTATCATTTGTATTTTTGCCCTCATCCTCTTCGTCTTCCTCCACGGTATGAGATTCTTGGAGGGCTTTTATAACTGTTGCTTCTAGATGGATAAGAGTTGTGTCTTTGACCATAATTTTGGGATTTTGACCTTTCAAAGTTAAAAGGCAGTTCAAAAAAGGAGAAAAAAGTCTCAGAGGAACTTGCTGAAGAAGCCCCAGGTGAATTATGGAAAATAACACAAAGACTCCACCACAATAAATGACCAGGAACACAGTTAGAGCTGCACTGGTCACAATCACGGCCACTGTGTTTGTTCTACATGCACGTCGACTGTACTTCTGAGCCTTCACTATGTCTCCCTCATTCATCTTGCTTCTCGCCTTTAAAACAATAGAGGTAAACTTGGTAAACTGAGTAAATTTGAGCATAGACTAACATGTTGATCTAGAAAGAAACATGCTGTTATCTCACTTACCTTTAGTGAATATATTAATGCAGCAAAACCTAGAAAGAAGCAGTTGCAAAACATGATGTTGAACACAGAGCAGCACATGTGGTCTTTTCCATCAAATTTTACCCTCAGGTGAAACACCTCCATCATCTGACTCTGAAAAATTGTTAATTTCAACTGCCACAGTTTCTCTGGCAGAATCCTGAGAGGGAATCTCATATATGTGCTGATGTTCCATTATGTTCACAAAAATGAATCAGTAAGGAGTCATTCATTGCGGCTGCTTCTGTTGTGTGTGTTACTGCATGTTTCTGTTCTCTTATATTGTCCTAAATGTGTGCTGTCAGTTTCCATTAACTCGCCCTTTGCGGTGTGACAAAAGCTTGCTGTCCTTTTATTAACTGCAGCCACAAAACCACACAAAAGTAGGACTGGTAGATATATGGACACGATTACATATACAAGATTAGATGTTTAAATTAAGCATTGAAACACAAGGAAACAAGGTTTATTCCATAAACTGACCTGTTTCTGTGGTGGGTTTTCCACTGAAGGAACCAGCATAGGTCTACCAAATCATTAAAAAAAAAAAGGAAAAAAAAAAGGGTTGTAAAGGTACACAGATGTTACAGTTGCACGTACCTTGGTTCGATATGATTTTGGTACGACAGAAAAAAAAAAAACATCTACTATGCTAGGTTTATTTTTATTTATTTTAAAAATACTAATTATATCAAATCAATGCCATATATAGAAAATCTGCAGTACATACATACAAGAAATAAATACTTGAAATATATTTATATTAGTTAACTGAAGACAAGACTATAGCCATATTTGCTGAGTTTCAGTTCAGTTTTGTGACAGAAAGGAAACTCAAATGGCAGAAAGCGACATTCTATTGTTTTTTGTTTAAGTTGATTTTGATGATATAAGAAAAGTTGAAGTAATCGCGCCGGCGCACACAAACACAAAACATGTCAGTTCCAGCTTCTAACATTGTTAACTTGACAGCGCAGTTGGTACTTTATCAAAATAAAACACAGTGAACCAAACATCAGCGCACCCGTCTCACTGTGTCACCGTTAGAACGCGACTAAAGCACAAAGTCTATAATTTACATCATAAATAATAGTTTAGCATCTGGACGCATCGCAAATATGAAAATATTATGGGATATTTGGATTTGTGCCGAATGAGAGAGGTAGGATACAAGAGCGCAAAGCTCCATTTCGCAGACAGTTGAGTGCACAAGCCTTAAAAGAAGCGTTATAGTCCTTTGTCAGTGAGAGACGCGTTCAGAGTCAGCACATGATCACTGTCTACTTTGGCATTCGCTTTTCTTCTGCTGACGGTTATCAAGCAAAGCTGCATTACTGCGGGCGCCCCCTTCTGGATTGAGGGTGAATTACCTTTATTCGCTATAAGGCCTCATGCACTGAACCGAGATGCCCCGTTCCGTGACGGTTCGGTACGAATACATGTATCGTTACACCCACACTTTTCACCACTCTCATTTACCAATTTTTGTATCCATTTTTATCTGTGCACAAATAGAAACAAGTAATGACAGATTGTAGGAGGAGTTCATGCAAAACTGTTATGTATAATTCCCATAAGTTGCATTGTGCCATAAGTGTGTTCACTGACTGTGGTTCTTGTAGAGGAGCATTAATCAGCAATGACAACAATAATCAATTCACTCCTGTTATTACTATTTTTACATGGTTTGTAACTCATTCCTAAATAATATTAATATTGTATTAATGCGTATGTATTTTTTAGCAAGATCCTTATTTGGTTTACTTTTTTATAGTTACATTTGCTGATTTTTTTTTTAGTATATTATTTTTCTTTCTATTCCACAGATATTCATTGTCAGACATTCACTCAGTCTCAAGATGTGGTAAAAAGACCAGGTGAATCTTTTCGTCTGGTTTGTACTGCCTCTGGATTTACATTCAGCAGCTCCTGGCCAGCTGTGGTGAGACAGGCACCCGGTAAAGGACTGGAATGGGTTTCAACTATCAGTGCATCCAGTTCAACATACTATTCCCAGTCAGTTCAGGGCAGGTTCACAGTGTCCAGAGATGATTCCAGCAGTCAACTGTACCTACAGATGAACAGCCTCAAGACTGAAGACACTGCTGTGTATTACTGTGCGAGACAGTCACAGTGAATGAATTCAGTGTCAAAGCAATACAAAAACCACTAACTTTCCTGTTGACTTCATTTATGCTCCATTTCCAAGAGGTGGTGCTCTTGTCAAGCAGTCTTAATGTTTGATGTTTCGAATGTCACTGACTGAATGTTTGTTTTCTTGACTGGAAAAGGGTTGTCATTTGAAAACTATCGATGCAAATCTCCTTTCTAATGTAAACTTTTATCTACAGCAGCCAGTGAGAATCAGTTGATCAAAGCGGCAATGTGTTTTCTTCTTAAGCTGCTAAAAGCTTTGTAATGTGTACAGATCTGAATATTGTAGAGGAGGATTAGTCAACACTGATGATAAAAATCAATCAACTCTTGTTAAAATAATTTTGACATGGTCAGTAAATAATGTCATTTGCTAAATTAGTTAGATTAAATTTAATTTACTACAGTCAGCTTTAGATTCTGTATATGTTTTAGTGTATTAATTTTGTTTCTGCTCCACAGATATTCATTGTCTGACCTTCCATGTCCAGTTTTCAGCTCTTCTATTCCCAGTCAGTCCAGGGCAGGTTCATTCAAAAAACGAATGCATCATTCATAAATATTGCAGATATTGGAAAACTCATATATAGTGTTCATAAAACAGTTAGTTGTGGTTCTTAAAAATCATCAAAAGTACTGATATTCAGACCATGATCCCTGAGGGTTTTTTTTTATTTATTTATTTATTTTTTTTGTGTCACACCACTTGTCATTGACAGAGCAAAAACAAAGTAAATGGCAATACTAAGTTACTCAGTTATTAGCTTGTTTACAGAACTGTTGTATACAAGTAAAATCACACTGGAAGTTGTACTGTTTTTTTCCCGAATATCAGCACGACTGTGATTAGGCCCATTTGTGGCCTAGTAGGAAACACAGGTCAACTTAAATATAACATTGCACCTAATATTTTATTTTTCTTTAATTTAATTGAAAAACAGGCAATGTGCATTTAATACATTAAACACTAAGTATTACACTTAATTTGTTTGTTGAATATGTTTAATCAAAATCATTGGTTGTGCTCATGTTGTTTCATTACCAAGAGCTGGCTATTGTATTATTGAAATTTTTGGTATATGCATATATTTGGCACTATTTTTAAGATTTATATAATTTTGTGTTGATAAATATTAGATTATAAGGTCTAGATTATACAACAGAGGTTACTCAATTTTATGCTACAAATTGCTATAAAAGTGCAGTGTTTATAATGATAACAAAAGCTACAAAATAAAAACCTGCATGCATCATGAACAACCAATAAAAACCTGTAAATAGGCCTTCATATCAAAACATCAAAGGTTTTTCTTTATATTAAGAATATTTTTATACCTTAGAGAAAAGTGACGTCCACTCATTTCCTTAATTTAGTTTTCTAGAAATCAATTCCAGATATCAAATAAAATAGATTAAATGGCAAAAGCATGAATTTCTTACATCTTGGACAACAACATGACTATATGCAAATGTTCATCTGCTCCATGTACTAAAGTGAAGTGTGTCTGGGGGTCAGAAGAAGAAATTCACATCATCTTAAACCATGATCTTCTCATCAGCTCTATTACTGCTGACAGCAGCTGCATCCTGTGAGCTTCACTGATGCTTTATTTAAACTTGAATCTGTTTTGAGACATAGTTAATAATAACACATTCTTTTATTGTTATTTTCAGGTGGTGTTTTCTGTGTTGAGCTCACTCAACCTTCATCTCTGGTTGTGAAACCTCAAGAATCATTCTCCATCTCCTGCAGGATTTCACAATCAAGCTACTGCATTAACTGGATCCGTCAACCTGCTGGAAAAGCACTGGAATGGCTCGGATATCTTTGTAGTGGTGGTGGCACTAACATTAAAGACTCAGTGAAAAACAAGATCAGTTTCACACAGGACACGTCCAAAAACACAGTGTTTCTACAGGGAAATAATTTCCAGACTGAGGACACAGCTGTGTATTACTGTGCAAGACAGTCACAGTGACTAAACAAGCCACAGCTCTGTACAAAAACCTGAACACATGTATCAGATATATGTAATACCAAGGGCATTTCTAGCCTTTCAACAGCACACAAGACCAGTCCCTGTGTAAGGTAGTCTTTACCTGAATACACATTCGTTTACAAGCTGCACAAGAAAAAAAGAGTTGCTTCGTTGTCGATAAACAATAAGTTTTGTTTCCTTCAATAGATTTTAGGCAAATATCCACCTCATTCTGCATTCATTTTATTTTATAAAATATTCTGTTACTATTCGAGTTTGAGAAACTGCTGCAAACAATTTAGTGCATGAGTGAACTTTCATGAATCCGGCATCACCAGTACTGACTCTAAACAGATGAAAGAAAACACACATGATTGTCACACATAACGCTCTAAAATAATTATAAGGTGGTTAAACGGTAATATCCATTTGTGGGATTAGATACAAGCACCTCACACATTACTGAGTAATAGACACAATTCACACAGCACCGACGTTCACATGCATACATGGTTATGCGGGATGTTCCCCTTTAAGAAAGAGAGTTGTTGTAAACGCGCTGTTCTGGTGTGCAGTTCTGTTGGTGAAGATAAATAAACGAGACCACTGAGTTCAGTTGCATCCTGCCTCCGTGTATCTTTGATAGCACGAATGCTACACATTAACACATAAGGATTTATTAATCCATCCACACTTTTCATCCAGCTGAAAATGCTTTAAAAATATTTAATTGTCATAATCATATAACATTTATGAAATATACTGTCATATATTCACATTTATTGTCATTAATTTAATCGTATTCATTTATTTATGTACAAATGTCTCTTTTTCATGCACATGTACAAAGAAGAATTGACAGGCTGGAGGAGGAGTTCATGCAAAACTGTGATGTTTATCTCTCATAAGCTGTTGTGCCACTGAAGTGTTTCTGTTCACTGACTGTGTGTGGTTTTTGTCGAAGAGCATCATTAGCAATGGCAACAATAATTCATTCAGTCCTGATATTACTGTTTTTAAATGGTTTGTTATTTTCTAAATAATAATAATAATATATTAAATTATAAATACTTTTAGGAAGCACATTGTTATTTATTTATTTATTTTTGACTTTTCAGTTCATATATTTCTCTCTCGTCCACAGATATTCATTGTCAGACATTCACTCAGTCTCAAGATGTGGTAACAAGACCAGGTGAATCTTTTCGTCTGGTCTGTACTGCCTCTGGATTTACATTCAGCAGCTACGGGGCAGGTGTAGTGAGACAGGCACCCGGTAAAGGACTGGAGTGGATTGCATACATTGGCACATCCAGTTCTCCAATCTCCTATTCCCAGTCAGTTCAGGGCAGGTTCACAGTGTCCAGAGATGATTCCAGCAGTCAACTGTACCTACAGATGAACAGCCTCAAGACTGAAGACACTGCTGTGTATTACTGTGCGAGAGAGTCACAGTGAATGAGTTCAGTGTCAAAGCAATACAAAAACCACCACCTTTTGAGTTGACTTCATTTTTGCTCCACTTCCAAGAGGTGGTGCTCTTGTCAAGCAGTCTTAGTTCACTGTTTCAAACTCACTGACTGAATATTTGGTTTCTTGACTGTAAAACAGACAGTCCAATTTTGTAAGTCTTAAGAAACACAAATAGCCTAAGCCTTAGAGTAGCTTCATCATGAAATGTGTTCTTGTGTCTGTATGTGACAGAGGATTTTGATTTACCACCAGGAACACATTTAGCAGGTTCACTTACTTTGTAGTTTATTCATTTATTCGTTTTAAAAGCATGATTTGTTCTGAAAAAAATTTCCAAGCATGTGCAAGAAACAGTTCCGGCTGACAGCTTTCACAAAATGGACCGGGAAATGTAAAACAGATTTTTGAAAGTAAAGAAAAAAAAACTGAGAAGGATACACAAGCTGGGGATACAATTTAAATCTTAGAGCTCTATATTTCTTGCCATTATATGATCAATCACATTGAATCTGTAAACTGTAATTTACAGATATTTTACAAAATACTTTATCCTTTATTCATACTTTATTCTTCATACATTACTTATGAAAGTTGTCTACCATTTGTCTGACTGTAGTATTTAAAAATTAGCTTTAAAGAATAGTTTTAGCTACAGTAGATTTATTTTACCAGTACATTGAACAGACATCTGACATACAAGGTTAGGCGTTAACAAAATGTCTTAAAGTGCTATAATGTATCACCCTGTGGTGTTTTCTTTATCTTTTTTATATGGTCATAGTTGTCGTCTTTTTGTAGAAAACATCTTGGAAAACTGAAAAGCTGTATGCAAATTCTCTACTTGCTCTTTGTACAAAAGAGGAGTATCTGCTTTGTGGATCAATAAGAGTAATAAACCTGTGTTTACTTCAAACCATGATCTTCTCATCAGCTCTATTACTGCTGGCAGCAGCTGCATCCTGTGAGCTTCAGTGATGCTTTATTTAAACTTGAAATAATCTTCATAACTGTTTTGAGACATAGTTAATAATAACACATTCTTTTATTGTTATTTTCAGGTGGTGTTTTCTGTGTTGAGCTCACTCAACCTTCATCTCTGGTTGTGAAACCTCAAGAATCATTCTCCATCTCCTGCAGGATTTCAGTATCAAGCTACTGCATTCACTGGATCCGTCAACCTGCTGGAAAAGCACTGGAATGGCTCGGATATCTTTGTAGTGGTGGTAGCACTAACATTAAAGACTCAGTGAAAAACAAGATCAGTTTCACACAGGACACGTCCAAAAACACAGTGTTTCTACAGGGAAATAATTTCCAGACTGAGGACACAGCTGTGTATTACTGTGCAACAGAGTCACAGTGACTAAATAAGCCACAGCTCTGTACAAAAACCTGAACACATGAATCAGATATATATAATACTATCCCTCATCACATATCTCTCAATCTATCTATGCATCCATCAAATAATGCTTTAAAAACATGCAAAATGTATAATTAATTTAGTGAAGATCATAGTAACCCATTAGTAATGACTCAGGTATTACCAAATACTTCAGAAGGAATTAATAATTATTTGGTAACACTTCACAACAAGGTTCATTAGTTGACATTAGTTAACTATATTAGTTAACATGAAATAAGAATGAACAATACTCCTACAGCAGTTATTAATGGTATTTTTATTTACTAACATTAACAAAGATTAATAAATAGTGTAATAAATGTATTGTTCATTGTTTGTTCAATTTAGTTAATACATTAATTAATGTTAACAAATGACACCTTATTGTAAAGTGTTACCAATTATTTGGATCAATATTTTTAAGTGAAGATCATGATAACTCATTAGTAATGACTAAAGTCATTAAAAACTATTGGGTTTTTTGTAAGGTTCTGGATAGTTATACTTCTGATGGCTTTGGTAACACTTACCAAAAGACATTATCAAAGTCGTTACTTGTAACATTACTCGTTACTAGTGGGCTACCATGATCTCCACTTTAGAATACGGATCCAAATAATTAGTAATTCCTTTAGAAGAATGTAGTAATACCTGAGTCATTACTATCCAAAACCTTACATACCTCAATAGCTTACAATGATTTCAGTCATTACTACATTAGAGTTCATGATCTTCACTTTAGAATACAGATCTAAAAGAAATAGTAATTCCTTCTGAAGTATTTAGTATTACCTGAGTCATTACTAGTGGGTTACCATGATCTTTACTTTAGAATTAATTATACATGTTGCATCATTCACATTAATTATGAACCTGTATATAGTAGTTATTTGGGAGATATAAAAAAATAATAGTTAATGATTAGCTAATAGTGAACTACTACTTTCAACTGAGCACTATTACTTACTGATTCATTAATCAGTTTCTTGTTAGTCAATAGTAGTTACTAGAATGTTAATAGTGCATTTGTCATTTGTTCCCGTGTAGTTATTCATTAATGATGGATCTGTATTCTAAAGTGTTACAATTTCAAAAATACAAACACATTTTTGATTACTTTATCAAGGCCCAATATGTTTTTCACCACACACATTTACCAATATTTGTATATTTTTTCTGTGCACAGGTAGAAACAAGTAATAACAGATTGGAGGAGGAGTTCATGCAAAACTGTTACATATAATTCCCATAAGTTGCATTGTGCCATAAGTGTGTTCACTGACTGTGGTTCTTGTAGAGGAGAAATTAATCAGCAATGACAACAATAATCAATTCAGTCCTGTTATTAATATTTTTACATGGTTTGTAACTCATTCCTAAATAATATTAATAATGTATTAATACATAAGTATATTTTTAGCAAGCTCACTATTGGGTTTACTTTTTAATAGTTTTACTTTTCAATTTATTATATCTCTCTCTCTTCCACAGATATTCATTGTCAGACATTCACTCAGTCTCAGGATGTGGTAAAAAGACCAGGTGAATCTTTTCGGCTGGTTTGTACTGCCTCTGGATATTCATTCAGCAGCTACTATGCAGCTGTGGTGAGACAGGCACCCGGTAAAGGACTGGAATGGGTTGCAACTATTGGCAGATCCGGTTCTCCAATCTCCTATTCCCAGTCAGTTCAGGGCAGGTTCACAGTGTCCAGAGCTGATTCCAGCAGTCAACTGTACCTACAGATGAACAGCCTCAAGACTGAAGACACTGCTGTGTATTACTGCACGAGACAGTCACAGTGAATGAATTCAGTGTCAAAGCAATACAAAAACCACCACCTTTACTTTTGAGTTAATTTCTGCTCCATTTCCAAGAGGTGGTGCTCTTGTCAAGCAGTCTTAATGTTTGACGTTTCGAATGTCACTGACAGAATGTTTGTTTTCTTGACTGGAAAAGGGTTGTCATTTGAATTTAATTTGTTCACTTAAAAAATATTGATGCAAATCTCCTTCCTAATGTAAACAGTGTCCAGAGATGACTACAGACATTAGCTTTACCTACAGATGAACAGCCTCAAGACAGAAGACACTGCTGTGTGTTATTGTGCAATAACATAGTGAATGAGTTTAGGGTCAAAGCAACACAAAAACAAAATCATCATTCATATATATTGCAGATACCAGAAGACTCATATATAGTGTTTATAAAACAGTCAGTTCTGGTTCTTGAAAATCATCAAATGTACTGATATTCAGACCATGATCCCTGAGGTTTTTCACTGTGTCGCACCACTTGTTGCCGTTGACAGAGCAAAAACAAAGCAAATGGCAATACTAAGTTACTCAGTTATTAGCTTGTTTACAGAACTGTTGTATACAAGTAAAATCACACTGAAAGTCGTGCTGTTTTTTTGTGATTAGGCCCATCTGTGGCCTATAGTAGAAAACACAGGTCAGCTTAAATATAACATTGTGCGTAGTATTTTATTGTTCTTTGTAATTTAATCGAAAAACAGACACATGCGCATTTGATACATTAAACACTAAGTATTACACTTAATTTGTTTGCTGAATATGTTTAATCAAAATCATTGGTTGTGCTCATGTTGTTTCATTACCAAGAGGTGGCTATTGTATTATTGAAATTTTTCAATAAAAAATAAAGGCTACAAAATAAAAATCTGCATGCACACAGAAAAAAATGGTGCTTCAGCGGTTCTTCAGTGGTTTTTTGGGGTCGTTAAGGTGCTATATAGCACCACTGCCATACAAAGAACCTGTTAAGCCTCTGAATAAGGATCTCTAACTCTCTCTTAAACTCTTCAGTTGGGGAAAGGATTAAAAACAACATTAACATACAGTGTATTTCCTGAAGATCTTTTTGCCCCTAAGGCCCCCATAAGGAAATATTTCCCACATAAGACCTTTTGACCTTAGAAAAGCATAAAAGTGATTCAAGACATTTTGCCATTGTAGTAAATATATTTACTACTATTGTAGTAATACAAGCCCCTATGATTGTTTCTATTGAGCACCATTTTTGTTGAAGTAATAAAATGCTATACACAGCAAAATCCCCAGTGTTAATTTAACACTCTGAGTGTGGACACATATAAACACTGAAGCAGTGTTAAAGTTAACACTGAAGCAGTGTTGAAGTTAACAAGATAATTAGGTGATTAACGAAGTGATGATTGATCATTATTGAAGACACCTGATGTTAATAAGCAGAATCACCAAAGGAGAAAACCAAAATTTTTAAGCAACCATTATAGTGGTCAGTGTTTGCATTACTTGGGCTCTTGACCCTTAAATCATCAATATTAGGTCTTGTTTGGCTGCAATTACTGAGTTATAACAGCCAGACAAGCAAAGAGCAAAAGTCAATAAGATGGCATTGACTGTGCTTGACTTAATCATCATATAGTGACTTGAGTGTTTGACATAGAATTTTCTTACCGATTACAAAAAAACTGTGAACAAAAGATCAATCAGTTTCGCCATAATCAGACAGATGATGAAAAAAAAGCTTATCTTAATTTAGACACACAGACATGAAGAATCAGTGTGAGAATCACAACAACGGTGACCATCAAAAAGTGTGTTGTAGCCAATCAGAACTCATCCATGACTCCCATCATGCATTGCGGCATGAATAAATTATGAGAGTTCAGAGTTGATCTGTTTATCTGAATATGCCGTTTGTCACCATTGTTGAGATTCATGGGCTGGTTCTTGATGTCTATGTGTGCCTAGGTGAAATACTTTTTTTTTTTAACAGGTTGTAAGAAAAAACTTTCCAAAATGTATAGGAAGTGCTGGATCTTCTGTGGATTGTCAAGGCTATTACAATAAGCAAAAAAAAAACAAAAACAAAACAAAAAAAACACCTAACTTACAGATTAGACTCCATTTACACCAAAAATGAATATGCTAAAACATAATCACCTGGTGACTTGAGCTTTTGGCTTGTCTGGCTGTTTTAACTCAAATACAGCAGCCAAACAAAATCTAGTATTAAAGATGTAAGGGTCAAGAGCCCAACTAATGCAAACATTGACCACTATAATGGTTGCTTAAAAATTTTGGTTTTCTCCTTTGGTGATTCTGCTTATTAACATCAGGTGTCTTCAATAATGATCAATCATCACTTTGTTAATCACCTAATTATCTCATTAACTGTGTATGGTACATCTGATGGTTCTACATAGAACCATTTGACAAAGGTGCCATATAGCACCTTTTAAAATAGGTGCTATATAGCACTAAAAGTGGTTCCCCTATGATTACGAGCCAAAGAACCACTTTTAGTGCTATATAGCACCATTTGTTTTTAGAGTGTGCATCATGAACAACCAATAAGAATCTCTAAATAGGCATTCGTATCAAAACATCAAAGGTTTATCTTTATATTCAGAATATTTTTATATCTAAAAGTGACATGTCCACTGATTTCCTTAATCTTTTTTTGTGCTTACAGACTTATGTTGTCCCTTTTCTCTACAAATCAATTCCAGCTATCAAATAAAATAGATTAAATGTCAAAAACATGAATTTCTTACATCTTGGACAACAACATGATATTATGCAAATGTTCATCTGCTCCATGTACTAAAGTGAAGTGTGTCTGGGGGTCAGAAGGAGAAATTCACATCATCTTAAACCATGATCTTCTCATCAGCTCTATTACTGCTGACAGCAGCTGCATCCTGTGAGCTTCACTGATGCTTTATTAAACTCAAAATAATCTTCATAACTGTTTTGAGACAAAAGAATTAATAACACATTCTTTTATTGTTATTTTCAGGTGGTGTTTTCTGTGTTGAGCTCACTCAACCTTCATCTCTGGTTGTGAAACCTCAAGAATCATTCTCCATCTCCTGCAGGATTTCACAATCAAGCTACTGCATTTACTGGATCCGTCAACCTGCTGGAAAAGCACTGGAATGGCTCGGATATCTTTGTAGTGGTGGTAGCACTAACATTAAAGACTCAGTGAAAAACAAGATCAGTTTCACACAGGACACGTCCAAAAACACAGTGTTTCTACAGGGAAATAATTTCCAGACTGAGGACACACCTGTGTATTACTGTGCAAGACAGTCACAGTGACTAAACAAGCCACAGCTCTGTACAAAAACCTGAACACATGTATCAGATATATGTAATACCAAGGGCCTTTCTAGCCTTTCATCAGCACACAAGACCAGTCCCTGTGTAAGGTAGTCTTTACCTGAATACACATTCGTTTACAAGCTGCACAAGAAAAAAAGAGTTGCTTCGTTGTCGATAAACAATAAGTTTTGTTTCCTTCAATAGATTTTAGGCAAATATCCACCTCATTCTGCATTCATTTTATTTTATAAAATATTCTGTTACTATTCGAGTTTGAGAAACTGCTGCAAACAATTTAGTGCGTGAGTGAACTTTCATGAATCCGGCATCACCAGTACTGACTCTAAACAGATGAAAGAAAACACACATGGTTGTCACACATAACGCTCTGAATGAAATTGTCCGTCGTGTGTGGGAAGGCGGAGCAGGGACGAGGAAATAATGAACACATACTTTAATATGATAATCCAAACAAGGGAACAGGAACGAACAGGAACAGCAGGGAAACCACACGCTAACACAATGAAAAGTAACATTAAGAACCGACCATGAACGAGGAACTGAATCATACTTAAATAACCAGGCTAATGAGACAAGGACAGGTGAAAGTGATTAAACAATGACGTCATAAAAAGAAACGGAACAGGGAAGACCAAATAAGGACACATAGGGAAAAAACAATGAAACAGTCCACAGGGGGGTGACAGAAATATTATCACAGAAAGTAATTATACAGTGATTAAACGGTAATATCCATTAACACATAAGGATCTATTAATCCATCAACACTTTCAATATAACATTTATGAAATATGTTCTCGTAAATGTCACATATTCACATTTATTGTAATTAATTTAATCACATTAATTTATTTATGTACAAATGTCTCTTTTTCATGCACATGTACAAAGAAGAATTGACAGGCTGGAGGAGGAGTTCATGCAAAACTGTGATGTTTATCTCTCATAAGCTGTTGTGCCACTGAAGTGTTTCTGTTCACTGACTGTGTGTGGTTTTTGTCGAAGAGCATCATTAGCAATGGCAACAATAATTATTTCAGTCCTGACATTACTATTTTTAAATGGTTTGTTATTTTCTAAATAATAATAACAATATATTACATTATAAATACTTTTAGGACGTACATTATTTATTTATTTATTTATTTTTGACTTTTCAATTTATATATTTCTCTCTTTTCCACAGATATTCATTGTCAGACATTCACTCAGTCTCAAGATGTGGTAAAAAGACCAGGTGAATCTTTTCGTCTGGTCTGTACTGCCTCTGGATTTATGTTCAGCAGCTCCGATGTAGCTGTGGTGAGACAGGCACCCGGTAAAGGACTGGAGTAGATTGCATACATTGGCACATACAGTTCTCCAATCTACTATTCCCAGTCAGTTCAGGGCAGGTTCACAGTGTCCAGAGCTGATTCCAGCAGTCAACTGTACCTACAGATGAACAGCCTCAAGACTGAAGACACTGCTGTGTATTACTGTGCAAGAGAGTCACAGTGAATGAATTCAGTGTAAAAACAATACAAAAACCACCACTATCTTTCCTGTTGACTTCATTTATGCTCCATTTCCAAGAGGTGGTGCTCTTGTCAAGCAGTCTTAATATTTGACATTTCGAATATCACTGACTGAATGTTTGTTTTCTTGACTGAGAAACTGTCACGAATCTGGTCGGTGCTCTGCGGACCGCTCACCACCAGATGTCACTCTCACCTTTCCATTTCACTCTGACTGTTACTTTGCACTTCGGACTGCATCTCCCATCCTCCACTGCACTGATTGCGTCAGCCCCCGTGACCAATCAGGCTTCCTATAAAGCTCCGGACTTTCCCAGTGCAAGGCACGGATTGCTGTATTGTTCTATTCCCTTTGTTAGCGTTTCCTAGTTTCTTGTTCCGAGTTCCTAGTTCCCAGTTCCCAGTGTTTTTGTTTTTCCCACCTGGTTATCTCATTTTGACTGTCTAGCCGCCTGCCTTTTGGACTATCGCTTGTATTGGATTATTCTCTACGATTGCCTGTGATATTCCTGTTTGCTCCTGTCTCGACCCTGCCTGTACAACCATGTCTTTGTCTCGCCCCTTTAATAAAAGCTCGCCTATGGATCCGCTCGCCTCTCATTCCCCGTTACAGAAACAGACAGTCCAATTTTGAAATTCTAAAGAAACCCAAATAAGACTCAGAGTAGCTTCATCATGAAATGTGTTCTTGTGTCTGTAAAAAGTGTGTGTGTTTCTGGATTTTTCTTCCTTCCTTCCTTTCTTTCTTTCTTTCTTTCTTTCTTTCTTTTTTCTTTTTTTTCTTTCTTTGGCACTTACGGCGTTTATCAAAATGGGTAATTTACAGATATTTTACAAAATATTTAAAAAATATTCTTTATTCATACTTTATTCTTCATACATTACTTATAAAAGTTGTCTTCGAGGTGTCTGACTGTAGTAGTCAAAAATTAGCTTTAAATAATACTTTTAGCTACAGTAGATTTATTTTACCAATATGTTCAACAGACACCTGACATACAAGTTTAGGAGTTAACATGATGCTTTAAAGTGCTATAATGTATCGCTCTGTGGTGTTTTCCTTATCTTTTTATATGGTCATAGTTGTCGTCTTTTTGTAGAAAACATCTTGGACAACCGAAAAGCTGTATGCAAATTCTCCAATTGCTCTTTGTACAAAAGAGGAGTATCTGGTTTGCGGATCAGTAAGAGAAATAAAGCTGCGTTTACTTCAAACCATGATCTTCTCATCAGCTCTATTACTGCTGGCAGCAGCTGCATCCTGTGAGCTTCACTGATGCTTTATTTAAACTCTAAAGCAATGAATAAGCTTCATAACTGACATAGTTAATAATAACACATTCTTTTATTGTTATTTTCAGGTGGTGTTTTCTGTGTTGAGCTCACTCAACCTTCATCTCTGGTTGTGAAACCTCAAGAATCATTCTCCATCTCCTGCAGGATTTCAGAATCAAGCTACTGCATTCACTGGATCCGTCAACCTGCTGGAAAAGCACTGGAATGGCTTGGAAATCTTTGTAGTGGTGGTGGCACTAACATTAAAGACTGAAATTAAAGTGAAAAACAAGATCAGTTTCACTCAGGACACGTCCAAAAACACAGTGTTTCTACAGGGAAATAATTTCCAGACTGAGGACACAGCTGTGTATTACTGTGCAACAGAGTCACAGTGACTAAACAAGCCACAGCTCTGTACAAAAACCTGAACACATGAATCAGATATACATAATACTATCCCTCATCACATATCTCCCAATCTATCTATCCATCCATCAAATAATGCTTTAAAAACATTAAAAAACCTGATCATTTAACGTTTATGCAACATGTTCTCATAAATTTCACAAATACAAACACATTTTTGATTACTTTATGAAGGCCCAATATGTTTTTCACCACTCACATTTACCAATTTTTGTATCCATTTTTTTTTTTCTGTGCACAGGTAGAAACGAGTAATGACAGATTGGAGGAGGAGTTCATGCAAAACTGTTATGTATGATTCCCATAAATTGCATTGTGCCATAAGTGTGTTCACTGACTGTGGTTCTTGTAGAGGAGCATTAATCAGCAATGACAACAATAATCAATTCACTCCTGTTATTACTATTTTTACATGGTTTGTAACTCATTCCTAAATAATATTAATATTGTATTAATGCATAAGTATATTTTTAGGAAGCTCACTATTGGTTTTACTTTTTAATAGTTTTACATTTTGCTGACTTTTCAGTTTATTATATTTTTCTCTCTTCCACAGATATTCATTGTCAGACATTCACTCAGTCTCAAGATGTAGTAAAAAGACCAGGTGAATCTTTTCGTCTGGTTTGTACTGCTTCTGGATTTACATTCAGCAGCTACTGGGCAGGTGTGGTGAGACAGGCACCCGGTAAAGGACTGGAATGGGTTACAACAATTGGCACATCCAGTTCTCCAATCTCCTATTCCCAGTCAGTTCAGGGCAGGTTCACAGTGTCCAGAGATGATTCCAGCAGTCAACTGTACCTACAGATGAACAGCCTCAAGACTGAAGACACTGCTGTGTATTACTGCACGAGACAGTCACAGTGAATGAATTCAGTGTCAAAGCAATACAAAAACCACCACCTTTCCTGTTGACTTCATTTATGCTCCAGATGTACTGTTCCATTTCCAAGAGGTGGTGCTCTTGTTCAAACTGACTCACTGATCAAATGTTTTCTTGACTGAGAAACGGACAGTCTAATTTTGAAAGTCTGAGGAAACACAAATAAGTCGGTAACACCATGCTTGCATTTCAATTCATGCTTAACTAATGCACAGATAATCATGAGTTAATATATAACTCACAAAGAACTAAACTATTTATTAATAATTGCTGCATCAGCAATAAATGAGCATTCTATATGATTCATAGCTCAAGTAATCAATAAATTAGTATTAGTTAAATGTGTCATAATGTATTAATTCCCTAGTAACATATTATATTAATTAATAGTGTAAATTCATGTGTTAATTACCACAATGGGTTGAAGCCACACATTTCATCTTCCAATTGTTTGCTTTAATTAATTATTAGCTAATGATTTGCAAAGATGTCATTATGTTATGACTTTACTTGTTGAGGCACATGACTAACTAACTAATTCTAAATCCATAACCACAATGACATATTACTTAACAATTAGTTAATAGTTTTGTGTCTCAACAAGTAAAGTCATAACATAATGATAACTTTGCAAATCATCAGCTGATGATTAATTAAAACAGACAACTGGAAGTTGAAGTACATAGTTTTGCCCACTGTAGTAATTAACATATGAATTTACATAATTAGTTAATAAAATAAGTTATTAGGGAATTAATACATTATGATAAATTTAATAACAATTTATTTATTACTTAATATATGAATCTTATAGAATGTTCATTAGTTGCTGATGTAGTAATCATTAATAAATTGTTTAATTCTTCATGAATTCTACATTAACACGGAATTATGTGCATTAGTTAAGCATTAATTAACACATATTTGTGCACCCATATTGTAAAGTGTTACCAATAAGTCTTCTAGTAATTTCATCACAAATTATATTCTGTTTACAAAAATAATTGTTTTTATTTTTGTCTAGATTTTTTTGTTAAATATCTGTAAATTAACAGCTTTGATCAATGCAGTATGTGCCACAGTATACATTTAAGTCAATTCATTTAAGAAGGAAAAAAGTCCATGAGTACGCATATTATATATATGATGAAACAAACAGAATATATTTAATGATTTTAATGGCTCAGTTACAAAGAGCAATGACTTCAGTGTTGTCATTTTAATTTAGGGACATTTTAATGTTAGGGTTGTCATTTGAATTTAATTTGTTCACTAAAAATGTATTGATGCAAATCTCCTTCCTTATATAAACAGGTGCTTATGTACACAGGCAAGACTCTTTAAGTCCTGCAGTGGAAAGAGTCACAGGTCCCACATAAGAGAGTACAGACAGACTGAATCATGTACTTTAGATTATTATTATTGATTTTATCTGCAGCACCCAGTGAGTGTCAGTATACTACAGGTTTATTAGGGAGTCTTGTAGCTGCTACTACTTTAAAATATGATCAGTCATTTTCAGAGGTTTTGTCACAATAATGGGCACAACTCATTTCAGTCAATGACAATGTTTTTAAATGTATGTTCCCAGGTGTTAATTGTATTGAGCTGAGTTTGTATTAGTGAAAATGTTTTTATTTATTGTTCATAGGTCTTTTCTGTGTTGAGCTCCTGTCATGGTAGTAAAACCAGGGGAAATGTTTACCATTGCCTGTAAGATCACTGGATATTCAGCATCAGGTGGAGGCTACAGCACACACTGGTACAGACATTCAAGTGGAAAAGCGATGGAATGGATCGGCTGGTTCCACACCTCCAGCAGCAATTATGTCACAGATTCTCTGAAAAACAAGATCAGTTTCTCTTCTGAATCCTCCAGCAATGCAGTTATTTTAACAGGAAAAAACTTCAACACTGAGGACACAGCTGTGTATTACTGTGCTACAAACTGGCAAAGAAAATGTACAAAAACCAGTCTCTCACAAAACTGACCTGTGCATGTAGTGGATTCACTCTTAGTAGCTATAGGATGCACTGGATCCATCAGGCACCTGGAAAAGGACTGGAATGGATCTTACACTATGTTTCAGACTCTGACAAAGGCTCAGCTCAGTCAGTGCAGGGCAGATTCACAGCATCTAAGGACAGCTCTAATCTCTATCTGCACATGAGTCAGTTGAAGACTGAAGACACTGCAGTGTATTACTGTGCAACAGGCTCACTTTGCTTGTTTTCACACAGCTACCCTTACAAAAACCTAGAAGAGACTGTATTTTAGACTATATTTTAATATATTGTTTTTCTTATTTAAGGTAAAATAATAAATGACTCTGATACCATTTTTGTACTGTTTTCCTCATACTTAAACATTTTAATTCAGGTTAAAAACAACAACATCTCGGCAGCTATCTGTAATTTTTCTTAAAGGAACAATTCACCTAAAAATGACAATTTGCTAAAACTTTACTGACATCATCCAAGCTGTAGATGATCATCTGCACAAATTCTGAGAAATTTAACTTTACTTAACTTTATTTATTAAATTTAACTTCACCAATAAATCCTTTTCAGAATGAGAGCTGATAAAAACATCACAATAGTAAACACAACTCCAGTCTACAATTAACACTTTATGAAATGAAAAGCTGTGTGTTGTAAATTAAAATTTTTGGGTGAACTATTCCTTTAACGATGGACTTCTCACCAGACATTAATAATCCTTGTCAAAACATTGTGCCATTATGTCTTTCCAAACCTATGATTTTTTTTTTTAAACACAAGAGAAGAGCAGAAGTTAAATGACTATAATAATTATACATTCAATGTAATTTATTTTAGCATTTTGAAGTTTGACGGACTTAAACATCTTTTATTTATATTTGAAAAAAGTAGCCAGAATATATACTTTTCTGTTTCACAAAAGAAAGTAAGTCATTGTGGGTTTGAAACAGTCTGAAAATGAGTAATTAATAACAGAGTGTTTATTTCTTAATGAACTGGTAATTATTTATTTTGAATTAAAAGTCAATTAAAAATACCAAAAAGATACACACATCAAACAAATTAATACATATTAGTGTTCAATATGCTTCCATGCAGATATATGGATCCATAAAATGCATGTGTACGTGACTCAGTAACATGATGCCCCTATTTAAAAGACATCCCTAACTGAATGTTTAATTATTTAAATGTTGCATTATGTAAATTCATCATCCCCTTGAACCCTTAATAATCATTTCTGTATCACTGAACAGCTCAAACATTCAGTACACAAACATGGAGCATACAATCTTGGGATTTACAATACTGTTACTGGCTTCTCATGTATGATTCCAGTATTTATCGTTTTCAATATAATGGTCTGTTTTTATCTGAATTTACACACAGTGATCATGTTTTATTTTGCAGATTGTTGGTGGCAAACACTGACTGAGTCTGAGTCTGTAGTCATGAAACCTGGAGAATCCCATAAGTTGACATGTACTGCTTCTGGTTTTGACTTTGCTGGCTACTGGATGGCTTGGATCAGACAGAAGTCTGGAAAAGAGCTGGAATGGCTGGCATGGATCAGATATGACAGCCAGTCTATATATTACTCTCAGTCTGTCCAAGGACGGTTCACCATCTCCAGAGACAACAGTAGGAAGCAGGTGTATCTGCAGATGAACAGCCTGAAGAATGAAGACACTGCTGTGTATTATTGTGCAAGAGAGACACAGTGACTGAAATGACTCCAGTACTATGCAAAAACTGTCAAGACTGAAAACCAGCTAGAAAACATGATTACTGTAGGTCACTTGAGTCTGTCTAGTTCTGTACCCACTCTTACCAGAACACAAACAAACAAACATATTTACTGATGTCACAGGAGAACAATTTCCGTATTAAGAGGTGGTACTATTGTCCTAATAAACCTCAGTGGTCTCAAGCTCCACTGACTCCACTGATTGTGCTAATTCAAAGTTTCAATGCAAATGAACTGATGTCTGTTTCATATTTAAACACTGTTGAGTGGAGGACTCATCACCAGTTCAGTCTTCATATAAACCATGTTCACTTCATTTCTCTTGCTGTTGCTGGCTGCTGTGTCTTGTAAGTAATGGACAAAACACACTGCTTTCTAAGTGTAAATAAAAAACATATTCATAATTTTATTTTAAATGTTGTGTTTATCCACAGGTATTGACTGTCAGGTTGTGCTCACACAGTCTGAACAGTCAGTAGTTGTGTCTCCAGGTGGTTCCTACAAACTGACCTGTGCCTGCAGTGGGTTTACTGTTAGTGGCACTCGCATGCACTGGATCCGTCAGGCACCTGGAAAAGGACTTGAATGGATTATTTATTATTATTCAGATTCTTATAAGAGCTCAGCTCAGTCAGTGCAGGGCAGATTCACAGCATCTAAGGACAGCTCTAATCTCTATCTGCACATGAATCAGCTGAAGACTGAAGACACTGCAGTGTATTACTGTGCAACAGACACACTATGAAAACACAAACACAGGCAGCTGTTCAAAAACTCATCATGGGAAATGGGGCGGACAGAAGATATGGTGGGTTATGCAAGCTGAAAAATGGAAGAGTCTCTGAAGTGATATAAGGGCTGTCTGAAGTACAATCACAAACACACCTTGTAATACTTACCCCACAAAATAAACATGACACTGATACTAATGACATTCATCTGGGGGAAAAAAAATAATAAATCAAGGGCAATGCTCATGAAAAAACAATTAATTTTTTATCAACTCCAGGAAAAAAAAATGTACAAAAGGTAAACATCGATGTAGTAACACAACTTTGCTCAGTTATTAAAATATACACTACCGTTCAAAAGTTTGGGGTCAGTAAGACTTGTAATAGTCTTTAAAGTAGTCTCTTATGCTCATCAAGACTGCATTTATTTGATTAAAAATATACAAAAAAAAACAAAAAACAGTAATATTGCAAAATGTTTTTACAATATAAAAGAATAAAAAATGTTTTTTATTTTAACATACTTCAAAATAGAATTTATTCCTGTGATGAAAAGCTGAATTTTTATCAGCTGTTACTCCAGTCTTAAGTGTCACATGATCCTTCAGAAATCATTCTAATATGCGGATTTATTATTAGAATGATCAATGTTGGATAATATCAACAGTTGTGCTGCCAAATATTTTTTGGAACCTGTAATTTTTTTTTTCAGGATTCTTTCATGAATAACAAGTTTAAAAAGTACAGTGTTTATTCAAAATATAAATATTTTATAACAATGTAAATTATTTATTATTAACTTTAATAAACTTTTAATTATTAACTTAATACATCCTTGGTGAATAAAAGTATTAATTTCTTAAAAAAAAAAAGAAACAATAAAAATGTACTAACCCCAAACTTTTGAATGGTAGTGTAAGTGACAATTTTCCCTATTATTTACTGTAATAATGCTCAAATTACTGCATTAAAACTACAGTTTTGCAAACCTGCAAAGATGCAAATGATTTTGTGGGAAGGGTCAGTGTCTCCAAGACTCCTGAAAGACTGTGTTATAAGCTGAACTTTCAGTCAGTGTGTGTGTCCAGTGATTAAAACAGCTGCAGTGTAACCTATCACTGTTTTACTGTAGTAATGGAGATGCTACTGTATGGACTCATACTGATGATTATTTCATGTGAGAAACTCCCATTTGTTCTGGAGTATTGTTGAAATTTCACTTTTTAAAATCATCTAATATTATTTGTTGCATGTTTTTCAGCTGTTAGTGGTCAGTCTTTGACCTCCTCAGATTCTGTGGTGAAAAAGCCTGGAGAATCAGTGACTCTGTCCTGCACTGTGTCTGGATTCTCAATGAGCAGCTACTGGATGGGTTGGATCCGTCAGAAACCTGGGAAAGGACTGGAGTGGATTGGATATATAGATACTGGCACTGGCACTGTTTTTGCTCAGTCTCTACAGGGCCAGTTCTCCATCACCAAAGACACCAGCAAAAACATGCTGCATTTAGAGGTGAAAAGACTGAAGACTGAAGACACAGCTGTTTATTACTGTGCAAGAGATTCACAGTAAGACAAAAGACTGCAGGGCTGCACAAAAACTATTTGTAGTTGTGGGAGTGACCCACTCATAAGATTGCATTGAATTGCATGAAAATATAAAACTGTAATCTTGTGTTTACAGTCTTAAAGTTCAAGTTTCTGTCTGTCCTTAAATTACATCATCCTCAAAGACTTGTCACAAAATAGTAATTTTGAATTCATTCATTTTACTTAATCAAGCTAAATTTGAGAGAAATTAGTTACAGGCCTGCCTTCAGCCCTAGTCTACCATTAAGCACTGGCAACCAGGATGAGCTTTACATGGGCAAACAATAACAACTATTGCTTCAGTAAATGCAGAGATCTAGTTTGATCTGTTGTTTCAAATAAATCATTACTGCATAATGTAAGCATTTATAATTTTTTACAGGTGTTAAAGTGGAGGAGATTATGAATATATAATGAATATAATGAATATAATAGCAGTGATACAATATATCAATAAAAAGGATAAACAAACAGTCAAACAGCTAAATATAACAGAGGTTCATAAGAGCACAGAAATATAAATTTAGGCTACCTTTAGAGGGCACCCTATACAAATCTGCTTCAGCTGGTCTTCTTTAAAAAGTCTCCACTCTGTTCATTTCCAAACACAAAACTTGTTTGTAACTTTGCTGCATCAGCTTCCTCTTTTCATATGATGATGGATATTGTGTCGAAACTTTATCTTCGTTTTTGCTCTCACAGAATGTAAAAGGATCTTGAAAATCTGTTGATGTATCTGCAGATGAATAATATTAAGAATTAAGACAATGCTGTATATTATTGAGCAAGAGAGTAGCTCTCTAAAATAAAACTTATCATTCTGTTTCTCAGTCCTTAAAGGTATAGTTTACCCAGAAAAAGCTGCCAGTTGGTGGTAGCCATAGACTGTTTTTGTCTAAAGCACTTTCTAAATCACATGTCTGAACCCAACTGAGTCACATTCCTATGGGTAAAAACAGCCAAGTAGAAATACAAGGTGACTATTTTGCTATTTGACTATACAGAATTATAGTCAAATGTTGAATGTTTTTTATACATAACACTGTTCTAGTATTGAATAAATATTTAAGCAAATATTATTGTTCCCCTTCAGGAACTCGAGCTGCGTCGAAACGCTTTGGGAACGCCTCCAGCGTGACCACGCTCTGAAACACGTGTGCAAACAGTCCAATGGAGAAGCGAGACGTCACAGGCGGGGTGACGTAGAGACCAGGAAGCTTAAAAGCACGTGCAGTGCATGCAGCCGGCAGCTTCTGTCTTTCAGCAAGCGCTCTGTGTGTGTGTGTCACTCTGTTTTTTTGTGCTAGTTCGCACAGCTTTAATTTGAGAGTGTCACAATGTCCTACAAAGCATTCTTACGAATATAAGCAGCGGCATTTCGACTGTGTGTTCCTCTCTGCCTGTGCTATTTCGGGTGGCGATACACACAGCCTATTTGTTGTCTGTTTGGGAGCGAAGCATGGGAGTCAGTTCTCGAGGGAGCTGACTGCCAGCGTTTGCGTTCCCCGCGGCTCAGCTTCCGCTTCTGCCGAGGCAGGGCGGCGGCCGTGATCGTGGGGATCGCATATAGATCTACGGACGGGTTAGAGACGGGTCCTCCCTATCTCTGCCTTTCTCCCTAGATCTAGCGCTCTCTCTCTGGGTCGGAAGCCCGCGCTGCGGTACTTCCCCCTTTGAATGAGAGCTCGCGGCCAAGCAGGCTGTGTCAGTTCCCGAGGGGGCTGACTGCCCGCACCCTCGCTGCGCACGCTTCACTCCCGGAGGACTCTCTTTGAGGAGGGAGCCCTCGTGAATTCCCCGCGGCTCAGGTCCCGCTTTTGCCGAGGCAGGGCGGCGACTGCGGCCGTGGGAATCACAATTAGATCTACGAACGGGTTAGAGACGGGTCCGCCCTATCTCTGCCTTTCTTCCTAGATCTAGCGCTCTCTCTCTGGGTCGGAAGCCCGCGCTGCGGTACTTCCCCCGTTGAATGAGAGCTTGCGGCGAAGCGGGCTGCGTCAGCTCTCGAGGGAGTTGACGGCCCGCGCTCTCGCTGCTCACGTTCACTCTCGGAGGACTCTCTTCGAGGAGGGAGTCTTCGTGAGCTTCCCCGCGGCACGGGTCCCGCTTTTGCCGAGGCAGAGCGGCGACTGCGGCCGTGGGGATCGCAGCATAGATCTGTGAACGGGTTAGAGACGGGTCCGCCCTTTCTCTGCCTTTCTCCTTAGATCTAGCGCTCTCTCTCGGGGCTCGGAAGCCCGCGCTGCGGTTCTTCCCCCTCTGAGTGAGAGCTCGCGCTGCTGCGGCTCATCTTTCTCCGAGGAGATTGATGCTGTCCGCATATGAGCTGACTGCATTTTAGATCGCTCGTTTCTTCCTGCTCTCGCTTTTAAAAAATAAATAAATAAATAAAAGAACAGGGATTCAAGCGATTATGTGTGGTTTGTTCGGGAGCTGAACATGTACAATCCGTCCTTGAGGGGGCGGGCTGTATTCATTCATATATGTGTAAAAAAAAAAAAGCTACGTGCATTTTGAATGTCTAGTTCTTCTCCCATTGTTATTTAATTCTGATGAATTAAATTTATTTACTGCACTCTCACCCTGTACTTTCGCTAAGTGTGTGGATGCTGCTAAATAAAATAAAATAAAGAAAAAGTGGTAGCTGTGGCTGCCAAGGCATCTGCATACTGAACCTTATTGACATTTTGTCAGTATTAGCTCATTCTGAGCATGGGCGGTGCGGCATTGAGATGTTGTCCTCGCCCATATGAAAGAACTGGGGTTGTGACTGAACGCAGAGAAAAGTGTGCTTTCTCCATTACAGAGAACCACTTATCTAGGTGTGGTGTGGGATTCGACCACGATGCAGGCACGTTTGTCTCCTGCTCGGATAGAGTCGATCCTCGCTGCAGTCAGGAGAGTCAAAGAAGGCCGGTCACTCACTGTCAAGCAGTTTCAACAACTGCTGGGTCTGATGGCAGCTGCGTCCAACGTGATACCTTTTGGCCTGCTGTACATGAGACCCCTACAGTGGTGGCTCAAAACCAGGGGTTTCTTCCCGAGGGGAAACCCGCTTCGCATGATCAAGGTCACGTGATGCCTACGTGCCTTGGACATGTGGAGGAATCCCTGGTTCCTATCTCAGGGCCCGGAGAGTCTGTGGAGAGGTCACCAACTCACATGGCACATAAATTGCCTGGAGATGCTGGCCGTGTTTCAAGCGCTGAAGCACTTTCTCCCGGACCTGAGAGACCGTCATGTATTGGTTCGCACCGACAACACAGCGGTGGTCTCTTACATCAACCACCAGGGAGGTCTGCGTTCGCGCCCCTTGTACAAGCTGGCGCACCAGATCCTTGTGTGGTCCCTGGGCAAACTCCTCTCGCTGAGAGCGGTTTACTTGCCGGGGTATCTCAATGCGGGAGCAGACCTCCTGTCGAGACAGGGGCCGAGGCCCAGGGAATGGATGCTTCACCCCGAGGTGGTGAAGCAGATATGGAGAGTTTTTGTTCCAGCCCAAGTGGATCTTTTTGCCACGAGGGAGAACACGCAATGTCCCC